>CAWUHX010000008.1:743441-1027767 GCA_963922205.1 Romanomermis culicivorax | reverse complement strand
CTGAAAATGTCCAGCAAGGGATACGGACAATTTTCCCCCAGTAATTCGCCCCCAGCAATTCGACTCCCACAATTCGCCCTGAACATTCACCCCTGAGAAATTCGCCCCCAGTAATTGGTCGTAATTCACTATTTTTCAGTTTAAAAATTCAAATTTGAAAAGAATTCCACTTGCTTGTTGGCAGTTAGGTAATGGAATTCCTACACATCCATACACAAAACCTATTACAGATTTTTTCGAGCCGAAATAGCATGTTTATTTATGAATTCTGCATGCAGAGAGCAAGTATTATGTACAAGAAGAAAAAATATACGAAAATGTTCCAAATAAAGGTCCCCAAACAATTTTTATTAATTTTCTTTGAATAATATACGATTTTTCACACGTGCAGTTGATACCATGTCAGTATAAGCCTTTCTTGCTCGTACAGTCAGCAATGCATGTTATGTTTACTTCTCTGCTTAGATCCGAAGATGTCAGCAATATGACTCAAGTCCTATCGGCTTGTACTCAATCGACTACTGTAGGTCACTCAAAGGAGCTTCCTATTAGCAATCAACTGAACACAGTGCAACAGTCCTTAAGCAGAAATAAACACAACCTTCAGTCACTAATAAGTAACTGGAAACTCTAACTCTTGCAATCGAAGGGCACTCAGGGTCTCCCCAGATGCCTCCTAAAGGTTCACACAAATACACAGAACTCACTTCAATAATATCCAAAAGGACTGGGGCTTCACCTTGGCTTGGCTCCCGTGTAAGACGACTCCCTCCAACCGCTCAATGCGCGAGTAATGATAATAATATAAATAATAAATAATTATTATAATAATAATATGTAAATATGGTGTGGGGCTGTCAGCGTCGGCCTTTACTAGGCGAAACAGTACAAATATAATTTAGAACGGACGCGACTCGCCCGAAACACACCAAAGTACGAGAATGATAAACATTGCTCTTTTTGGTCGAATCGTAACTTTGTCGATTCACCAATTTTGCATAGATGTGGGATTGCTACTGCCGTAAGCACATCCCCAACATCCCTCGGGCCTTGAAACTGACCAACGGGAGGTGAAGAAGGAAACCGTGAGCAGGACTTTTACCTTTTACGGTGTGACCTACTACTGGATCCCAACTTAAAAAGATTATGATCCGACCCCGAAGGGTGTACGGGTCATAATCGTCCTGACCTGACCCCGAAGGGTGTACGGGTCAAGACCACCTCCAACGTCAAGTCTTTTTACAAGGTTACCTAGGTCTGTCCACTGAGATGCCGCGGCACGATCGATCACTGATCCAGCATCTGACGGATCGACGACTCTGCATCGGCTTGACTTTTCCTGGCTTCGCCAGCGTGCCTTGAGGCTCCTAGGTACCTTCCTCCAGCGTTGATCGCTTCGTCCCATTGAGTGATGCGGAGTGTCTTTGGCAGCAGCGTCCCAATCCTTGCAGTAATCGGCTACTTTCGTCCGTTCCGTCGCCCCTTTCGGTTCGTCGCCAATTTTCCATACGAGAAATTTAAAATACGACATGACGAACAAATATTTACAAAACTAGTAGGGCGAGAAAATATTGAGCAAAAATTTTAAAATACGAGGCACAAATAACAAGAAAAATTTACAAGACACCGAAAAAATGACAAGAAAAATATACGAGGCAAAATGACGAGATTAAAATACGAGAAAAAATAACAAATGCAAAATAAGTGAAAGAAAATTAAACCAAAAATGTGGACTCAAGCGATGAGCTTGGCCAAAAATGAGATTTTTTGAAAGGCAACAACACAACCAAAAGTTTAAATAATATTTTTGTATTTTATGTTTTATAATGTTTTTGGATTTTTGTAATTTTTTATGTTTTTGTGTTTTTTGTATTTTTTGAATAAATGAAATGAAGTCAAGAATGGAGGATTTTTGACCAAAATTTTGGCGGCTAAAAATTATTGTTGCTGCCCGCCGCCTTGCTGCTGGCCTTGTTGATGACCTCCGCGACCTCGGAATGCACCACGAGGGTGTTGTCCTCGGTATATACCTCGGCCACCAACGTAACCAGCTCTGCCCCTGTTCGGATTGTTAAAATGAAACTGGCCTGGTTGGGCACCCCTTCCCCGTCCTCCACGAGCTCCCCTAGCACCCTGTAGATGCTGTATAGGTTGCTGTTGTTTCGGAACGGTTCTGGAGGCTTGCCCAGTGCCAGAACTGGGGCCAGCGAAGACCTGGTTGGCTATACCAACCGTGGCTCCTTGACCACCAGTTTGACTGCTTGCGGGTCCGGGTGCCCGAAAGGTCTGTCCCGCATCGTTCTGAACTTTGCTAAATTTAACAGTAGTCGGAGGACTTGGGCTACCTGACCTTTTGACATCCATCTCCGCCGCTTGTTGACTGTAATTATACATCACCAAGCGATAGGCAGTCTTGAAAACATCCGAAGCAGTGGCACTCCGATATTCCTGTAACAGCATGATGTTTGCAAACACTTTGGCTGAGACTGATCGTTTACCGATCTGCTCAGCCGTAAGCGGTGCATAGTCAAGCATAAGGAATATCATCATACACAAATATCTGACAGCTGCAAATACGACGCTCGCTCGATATTCCGTGAGCCATTCAAGGACAATCTCACGAATGATCCTATCCCATAGTGGCTCTGGAATATTTCGCGAGTCGTATAAAAATCCACCTTGGACATCAAACTGTGGCTGATACAGTTTGTATATAGTCCTGACCGCCTTATTGACCATCAGCCAAATCTCTGGGTCTTCGAACTGCTCGTCGCAGAAATAATTCGCCAATTCCGGTGTAGCAAAAGAAATTGGACCTCTGGCTCTACTTTTATCTTTGGTTACTTGCCAAAAGTCCAACAATACATCCCGGAATAACTCCACCGTCATTTCTGGTGTTTGTTGATTTGGGTCAACAGTAACCAGAGTTAACGGCTTTATTTTTCCTGGTGTAAAGATTTGAACTTTTTGTCCTGCAACCTGTGGCTTGCTAGGAGCTCCCTGCACCTTAGGCTGACGCCGTCCGGAAGCAGAGGTGTCCGTAGCCTGCGACACAAATTGCGTGGACTGACTCGTTGCCATCGATAAAGTACCTGTAGAGACAGTCTGCGATACAGGAGTAGTCGAAGATACGGTGGTCACGGATACCGTTGCTGAAGCCGGAGCAGAAGTTTTGGCGGGTTTCGGCTGCGTAACCTTTGCAGGCTGCGCAATTGCCTTTTCCACCTTTTTCTTCTCCTGACGGGCTTTTGTTTTTCGTTTCTTTTTCAAGTTAACGAAAATTTGCCTATCATTTAGTCCTTTTATTTTCATATTTTTTATCGCCTCAGCAGTATAGTATCCGGGAACACCTTCTTTGTCCCAGGTCAAGGCTAATACTTGAATTTCCTTATCCTCTTCAGCCAGCCGGGCCGCTAGCTCTTGTGGTGTTTCCACCACAATATGGCTAGGTGTCCCTGCCGTCTGCTCTTCCTCTTTCTTCTTTCCACCTTCGGCATCCATGTACTCATTAATATATGCCTGATCATAGACGTTCTGCTCGTCCTGGGTAATCGGAATTTCTTCCGATTGCGCTTGACTTTCTACACTAGACAAGTACTGACTCGCATCCATAGATGTTTGTGTGACTTGTGGTGTAGGTAAGCCAGGCGGCGGCGGCAGCATTTCCGTCTGCAGCTGCGTCACAACTTGTGGTTGCGGTTGCAACTGCGTGACAGAAGGTGCTGTGACCGCAGATTCGGCTACTTGGGGGTCGGCGATCGAAATATACAATAATGCGTCTTCGTCGTCAACCTCCTTGCAGCTTTCCTCTCCCAGGAGTGCGGAATTATCTTCCTCCTCACTCTCCAATTCCGTGACGTCCTCGTCCACTAGACCCGTTTGAACTGTGGGTTCATTATCAGGGTCTAGTATATCGGATTTCGTCCTGAAATCGGATTGTTTGGTTTGATTACCGTATGAATAGGTAACCATGGGTAATTCCGACGGCAGAGGCCTCCGGTGAATACACTTTTCAGGAAATTCAATAGTATACAACGGATAATCCGCCGGTATACATCTGATCTGACCCGTCTGAAGAGTAGGCGTGTCTGGTGATAGGCCATATCGCAGTGACGGGGTTTTACTACCGAATTCCGCATAGTAGAATCTGACGTAGAAAAAGCAGTTGGCCCAATAATCCTTGTTATGGGTAATATTGTCCTTTGCTTTTTCCGTCGAAATTGGAGAACCTATTTTGTTGCGCAAGCGCAACCGAATAGGCATAAAACCAAACCTGTTTTGCCAGGTCGTAACCCTTTTGCCTTTTACAGCATGTTCAGGTTCCGTTGGCGGTAATGATGCTGCTATGTCGTAATTCTGTAAAACCCTGTCATCGGTCTTCCATGCCATCTTCTTTATTAATTCTGCATCCTCCTTCGAGTAGGATTTGAGGAAATTATAATTCAATAATTCCCTCAGTATGTAATCGTACTCGGCACGGCTATGAGGCCAGAAAACAAAGAATGGTAGAGGAATTAAGTTGCATGCCTTTTCCAACGCAGGGAACTTTGTTGAGTCCATGACATGCTCATAATTCCTCAAGTCCGCCATCCAATGATCCCTGTCGTACTTAGCCATACCGGTGTCGATTTCCACTGGTTCGTAGCAGTCCGTTCCGAGTTGAAACGATTGAAGCTGCTTCGACCAGTCCTGTCGAGGAGTCTTGTTCATGGCAAGACCGGCTGTGATATACCATACAACATCTACAGGATCCGTTAATTTGAAAAATGAAACCCCTTGCAACATTTCTGTGTGCAGTCGGTTTATCACCTCGTTTGTCCTATTGACTTGTTGTTCCATTGTATCCATGTCCTCCGGATCACTTACGTCCTCCCACTGATTTGTTTTCTTTTTGCTTGGACCAGCTTTTAGCGCCTTGGGGTAAATCCCAGACAGTAAAGTGTGGTCCGTAGCTTTAGCGGGATTTTTAATATCCGCAGGACACGAATATTCTGGCAAGTCATTATGAAATTGTGTAGCCCACCTGGCCATTACCTCTTGCCGCATCATATGGTAGACCTTGAACAACTGCCTCTTTACGATGTCCTTCTCATCTACGAAGTTTCGATCCTCGAACCCCGTTAGGTCTTGAGAGTACACCGTATAGAAACGGAAGGCCAAGGTCTTCACTTGGGCCGGCGATACAATATCATGGGGGTACGTTGCCGTAACCCCACTCAATTCACCGCAAAACCCGTAGTGAAAGAACCCTAAAAATACGGCAATTGAATAATAAGCGTCCAGGCCAGCATACACAATTTCTGTGTCTTGAATCTTGGGGGCCAAGAACTTTTCTCGAATCTTTTTGTCACCGAAGTCGCATTGGTATTTGCCGACATCAGCCAAGTAAAATTCGGTGAAAAGTCCTTTTAACCCAAGGTTTTCAGGACACAATCCTAAATCACGAGCGTGATTGGCCATGGGCCCCGTCATCAATCTGACGCAAATTTCACAGTCCCAATATTTTCCAAATCCTTGGAGTATACGGGCCTGTATAATTTTCGTCTTATCATGAGCCGAGGCCCCTGACCCGGATCCATAGACGTTCAAAATTGCAACCAGATCGTCCACAACTTTGAAACCGACCAAGAAACGATCCACCGATGCCAGGAATGAAATCAAATGATCCCATTCCTGCGGCTTCAATGTTGTAAGGTCGATCACAAAGCTGGAACCATCTATGTGTGCAAATGACACCAGCCTAGCGAACTCTTTCCCTTCCGGGTTCTGGATCGCTACCTTATAAGGTATAATACATACCTCGGTCTTCTTGACCTTTTCGACGTCAAATCCGACAACGCCTAGCCCCCGAAACTGGCTTGTGGCCAATTGCTTCAGGATTGGTTCGACGTTGCCGCCGTGAACCCGTTCGGGTTCCATTGGTCGTTGCGGCCAATAACCCATCGCGCCGGCGAACCATTGTTCGATTTCTCCGACGCGGACCAGACGCTTGATGTTATAATCTAAAAATCAAAAAGAATTTGCCCCTTGACCCTTTATAAATCAGGCATTAGGCCACCACCACCAAATAAATAATCAACTTTGACCGGCACCAAATTAGGAAAAAGATTTAGCGTGGGGAAAAATAAATTAATTAGTGAGGTTAGGTGTCAAAGTCATAAAGTAAGCAGGCCCAGTGGTTAACGCAAATGCTACACCAATTTTTCAGGAACCTCACATCTGCACCACTTTTCGCTTCTCGACGTCGGCCGCCGTCAATTTACCACTTACCCTAGCGATAACTTCACGCCTCGGTACCAAAATTAAGTAATGAATAAATAACCAATTAAGGTTTTAATTAATCCAAGAAATAAATTTAGTAGACCAGGGGCTTTAATAAAACCAAAAATAAATGCTTCGGAGTCGGATCCAAGGTAAAAACCATTAGATTTTGGCTTTTTAGGGCCGTAAATCCATTAGGTTTTTTCTTTTCACCTATCCTAACATTTTTAGAAACTTTTCTTCGAACTCGTTTTCCCCTTGGTTGGCCCATTCAGAAAATTGAGCGTGAAGAAATCATTCCTAAGACACCTAAATGGGCGAATTCGTCCCACATACCAAGAAATAATTAAATAAAAACTTACCGTCGGTCAAAAAATAACGATTGTTTTGGCGGCCTTGCGGTTGGCCCGCCTTGATGTGGTCGGCGTGTGCGCAATAATTTCGCGCGAAAGGCGCAACGCCTAATTTCGACATTTAAAATTTTGAAAATTTTTTGTAATTTTCGCGTTATATCTTCTAAAGTAAGCAAAATGTTAAAGAACACTTATCGTTACTTCAATATCGATACAATATACGAAATTACCGAAAATAATTTTATCGGGTCCTTGGGCTGGACGAAAAAATTTGTTCCGAAAATTTTGTGCGACGCGGAGCACAAGAAAAACACGACTTTTGAAATTGAAAATGAAAATTGGTCGTAAACCTCCCAAAATGTAATCCAAAAATTTTAGCGTCGGGTGTACAAATTAACAATATTATTCTGAAAATTTGACCCTTCGCTACCCAAAATTTAAGAAAGGTATTAAACGAATATAAATCGGTTAAATAACACAGAAAATAAAAATTTTATTCACATAAAATACACGTATACGGCATTTTCCGCTAAAAATTTTTAGACACTGAAATAATGACCGGATGATCTTCGGTTTCGGCGGGATTTCCAGTTGCGTTAACTGGAGTATCCCGGAAGACCTGCGACATTTCGTGTCGAGACCATCTGGTACCTTCGTATCGAAAGTGTTTTAGCCTACTTGCCGATACGACCTGCTTTTTAAGCGGGTTATTCCAATGCGCTATTGTGAGCACATTGTCTTTCAATCTTTTATCATCGATGATGATATATGGTCCTTGCCAAGGTAACCCCAATTTTTTCTGTCTGTCTACTTTCAACAGAACCCAATCTTGATTTTTAAAACCAGAAGTTTTAATTTTGTTATCAAAATATTTCTTGCTGTCCTTAGCGGCTTTTTGTATGTTTTCGGCAATACTTTCGTACAAATTTGTAAGATGGGTAGTCAAAACATACTTATAAGCCTCATAGTCATTAGGCATGACTATTCTAAGGGCAGCAGTGAAATTGATACCAAAATTAGCTTCATGCCCCCGCAGCAGTGAAAATGGCGAGCATTTCGTTGCTGCGTGAGGTGTGGCATTATATGCAAATACCACTGCACTGAGGTACCTTGGCCATTTATTGTTATCCTCAATTGCAACTTTTCGCAGCTGCTTTATTAGAGTTTGGTTAAATCTCTCAACCATACCATTACCCTGTGGGTGGTATGCTGTTGTGAAAATTTTTCTGCACTCTAACAGTTTACAGACTGCTTTCATAAGATCTGAATTAAATCCAGATCCGTTATCACTAAGAAGTTTTCTTGGGGTACCGTGCCTAAATATCACATGCTCTAAGAATGCATCCACTATGGTTTCAGCCGTCTGATCAGGAATCAATATAGCTTCAACCCATTTAGTGAAATAATCCTGAAAGACAATGACATATGGGCGACGTTCCCTCAAGGGAGCAATCCCTACTATGTCCACAGACACAATATCGAAGGGACCCTCCGGTATAATGGGTATCAATGGGGATATGGAGCTTTTACCGGGAGTAGCCACTTGGCAGACAGGGCAAAACTTCAACCAATTTCTGACATCTTTTTCAATGCCAGGCCACCAGAACCGCTGTTTGACAATACCCAGAGTTCTTTTGAACCCTTGGTGTGTCATTATAACGGCTCCGTGATATTGGTGAAGTATGCTGTCTCTGAGGGAATTCGGGACCACGATCTGATCATGGCCACGTCCCTCAGTTTCCCTATAAAGAACTCCGTTATCCTCATAGAATCCACTATGATACTTCGTAGTGCTTTTGACCCCTAATCTTTCCCAAATTGGGGTAAGATTAGTGTCTTCTTTTTGCAATTGAGCGATAACATTTAGATCAATTGGATAATCGATCTTATCATCATCCTTTTCTTCCTTTTCTCCTTCCTTCACCTCTTCAAATTCCTTTTCTCTATTCGGGAAAAGCCAAGCAATGTTTTCAGGATCATTGGGTACAGATGTACCCTGTTCTTGATTTTGTGCACTCTGATCCTGAAGTTTTGCTTGTCTTCTAGTTGTGACTGCATCAACTACCGTAAGCTTCTGCATTTCATTTCTGCTCTGCAATACATCTTTGGTAGTTGGTGCAATATTGTCATTTCCTACCGTCAATTCCTGGATATCCGTCAATTCCTTGGTCTGCTTGGGGACAATTTTTTCGTCTCTACTTTCAACCTCTTCGTCCCTCATCCTCTGAAATTGTTGTACCAGTATTTGGGTTTCAACTTCATTGGTTTGAGTTCCGAAATTACGAAATTGAATTTTGAAGACATATTCCCATTTTGGTGGGTTTTTGTCCTTAGCGTCTTCGGGTTCATCTTTTCTTGAGAGAAAATCGGCCATTGCGTTTTGTCTACCCGGCACATACTCCAACCTATGATTAAATTGATTTATAATGGAATACCATCTTTTCAATTTATCATTGGTTTGAGTATTTACTTTCATAGATAAAAGAGGTTTATGATCAGTTTTGATCAGTACTTTTTGTCCAAACAAATAGTGCCGGTAAACTTTAAGACCATAGACAACCGCTAGGCATTCTCGCTCTGTAGCACACCACTTCCTCTCGTCTTCCTTAAGGATTCGGCTGCTATAGGCTATTACCCATTGGTCATCTTTAGTCTTCTGATAAAGTACTGCTCCCAGTGCGGTTCCACTGGCATCTGTTTGGAGAATGAACTCCGCAGTTCCATCCAAAACAGGATACCGTAGAAATGGCACTGAGGTGAGTGCTTTTTTCAGTTTCTCAAACGCTTGGCGATGTTCCTCTGTTGCTTGGAACTTCTTCTTTCCCGTAGCGGTAAGCTTATACAACGGTTCCGCAAGATTTGCAAGGTTTGGGATAAATTTCTTACACCATTGCAGTATCCCCAGAAATCGTTGCATACGCTTAACGCTATTGGGAAATTCGAATTCCGTAATAGCCTTCACTTTTTTCGGATCTGGTGAGATTCCATTTTCGTCCAGTATGTGTCCAAGAAAATGAACACTTTTTGGAAGAAATTCGCACTTCTCCGGTTTAAGTGTTAGCTTTGCTTTCCGAAGAGCTTGCAAGACCAACTCTAAATTCTCCAAATGTTCCTCATAAGTTTTGGAGAACACAATGATATCATCAATATACACTAGGCAGATTCTCCAGACTAGACCATGCAACACTCTCTCCATCATTCTCTGAAACTCTGCAGGTGCATTTTTAAGTCCGAAAGGCATAACTTTGAACTGATATAGGCCTTCCTGACATATAAATGCAGTTTTCTCCTTGCTACTCTCCTCAAGTGGGACTTGCCAATATCCAGACTTTAGATCCAATGTGGTATAAAATTTGGCATTACCTAGACAATCCAAATAATCATCCATTCTAGGTATAGGGTACCTATCGTCCTTAGTAACCTCATTTATACCTCTGAAATCCACAACTGGTCTCGTGGAACCGTCCTTTTTCCCAACTAGGAAAAGTGGAGCAGCCCACGGTGACCGGCTGGGTTCAATAACTCCTTTATCTAACATGTCTTGGACTTGAGCTCTAATCCCTGATCTTTGGTTAATGGGAGCTCTGTAATAATGTTTTGCCACTGGCATTGCATTACCAGTATCAATTTTGCACGTAAGATACGGTGTTGTAGTTAAGGGATCATTGGGTAAGCTGAAAACATCCCTGTATTTAGACAGTTTTGCTACAGCTGTTTCCTTTAATTCCTCATTGATATCAGCCTTGGAGATCATTTTATATAGCGCTTCCCTAAATGCCAATGCATCATGCACGGACATTCTGGGAGTGGCATTAAAATTATCTTCAACACTAAATATCCCACAACTCGTACTTTGTACATCTGATACTCCTGAATTTTCTTGTAATATTGAGTCACAGTAGCCTACAACCTGGTTAGGTTGCAATTGGCATCCGGAACCCGTATTATTCGAAATCATCAGAACAAAGTCTTCCCGTTTACCATCAACCAGTGTGCTATCAACTCTGAATTTCTTTTCTTCTTTATTTCCATCTATGACCAAACAATTGAGATCTGTTTTAGACGATCGTTCCCATAACCTTGCCTTAATAAGCACATCAGTTCCGTGTGGTACGTATACTTTCGTACATGATACCACTGGAACCACTATACCTAATTGGCAGATCCTGGGGTATTGATCCTCTTCAGGACTTGAATGTACTATAGGTGCTTCCCCTATACAATCAATAGCTTGTATATGACTCGCGTGATCTTTAGGTACAACACTTATAGCTTTCTCAACTCCATTAAGTTTCATGATACCTTTACCAAAATCTATCATTGCTCCAACATCCGGATGTGCTAAGAAATCCGTTCCAATTATGAGATTTTCCTCCGCATTAGGAATGATTATGGCTTTCACCAAGAAAACTCCAAATTCACAATGCATTTTGAATTGTATGTAACCATGTGCATGTACTACTGCACCATCAGCAACAGTGACTTTTAGTATCTCAGGATATCCGGTATATTCTTCATCAAAAGCTTCCTTAAGAAACCATGAAGACATCACCGAACACTGAGCACCAGTATCCACTAAAGCCTTGGTGTTAGTATTACATACGGTCACATTAATGTGAAATGGGAGAGTTCGAGGGAATTTAGAAAACCTTAATCGTTCCTCCTGATTAGGAATTATCCCATGCTTGAACGCTTTCGTAACCTTTGAATAATCTTCTTTCATCATGGCACACTTCAATACTCCAGGCCATTTCATCTCACTAACACCTTGACCCGTAGTGGCAATGCTATTAACACCTCCAGCAGATCCCAACTCTGTCTGACTGGACGTGGATGGTTGACTACTGGAAATGGCTTGCACACTTGGGCTAGGGTTACTGATTTGAACCTGACCTTGAGGGGGAGCTGTGATCATCAGCTGTTGGCTAGGGGCTGGCAGTTGTGGTGCCATATAGAGCTGCTCATTCCGCAATCTATTCTGGTAATCCATGAATCGTTGATAAGTATCATAATCCATGGTATCACCATAATAACCTACGGCATGAGCACCTCTACTGCTCCCGCCAACATATCCTCCTCTAAAGCCTCCAAACTGTTGCCTGAAACCTCTGTTTCCACCATATCGATTATCCCAATTACGTCCTTGTGCATTTTTCCATTGAAGGGTTTTACATTCGGACGTGTCATGAGAATTATTTCTATGGTATCGACAATATGGTTTCCTGAACTCGTTTCCACCAGGTTTTTGGGGTTTGCCCTTATTAACTTTGGCAGAAATTTCATTCAATTTAGCATCAGTTTTTTGGCTTATCTCCTGATAACACTGAGCTAACTTCGCAATCTCCTGTGATAACTTTGCTAGAACAGAATCACTGCTAGGTTCCTCAGGCTCTTTTCCCTTTTGGGGAGTAGTAGCCATTTGAGTCCCCTGTGAGTTATTCTCTTCTATAGAAGTATCGGAATCCTTCTTTTCTGACACTAGGATCGGGGCTTGCTTCTCTCTCCTTGCTTGCTGTCGCATAGCTTTATTTTGAAACTGCCTTTGTGGGGCATTGCCAAATTTATTTCTACCGACATAAGCCACTTCAGCTTGCCCTTCACCCATCGTCACCTCATTTATCACAATTGGAGACTCCGGAGTTCCTCTCTTTTTATAAGCAGCTGTGTTCCGCTTATCAATCTTGTGCACATCCTCTGCTAAATCGTGCCATGTTTCATACTTTTCTCTTTGATCTAGCAACTCCATCTGATACTCTTCAGATGCTTTATACAAAAAGGTATCAATTATGAAACGATCTCTGAACTCTTCGGTCTTATTAGGATACAATCTATCTACTAGCACACTAATTCTCTTGAGGAATTTCACTGGAGCTTCATCAAATTCCTGCTTTATGTTCATCAGCTCCCTTGTTTGCATACCGACATTTGAATCTGGAGCTTGCACTTTGAGCAACTTTCTTCGGGCTTTTTCGTAACTTTTGAACCTTTTGGCAGTAGCTTTCGGTACACCCTTAGAAAGCGCTCGTAAGGCAGCCAGCTTCATTTTATCAGTAGTTTCTGAAGTAAATTCTGCCTCTAAATCATTTAGGAAGCTGAGAACTTGTGTCTCAGTCATGTCATCGAGGAGTAGCTTTGGCTTTACGGCCTTCACTATATCTGACACAGTAGGCTCCAATCCATCCACTGAGGAGTCATCAGAATCTGATGAATTTCCTCGTGTGGACTTCTTGGATCGTTTGTGCTTCGACGTAGTATGTTTGCTTTCCTTATGACTACCTGCTGCTTCCTCATCAGCCTCTTGGAAAAATTGAGCAACTATATCACTTGCTTGTTCTCGAACAGCAAGCGGTTCAGTTACCCGTTTTTCCGTAGAAACCTTTGATTTCACAGCAGGTTTGACTGTGAACTTTTGCTCTGACATATCTGCTTCCATCTGCCGTAACCTTTGGTCATTGGCAATACAGGTTGCAGACGTCGTTGGCAAAGTTCTACACATATCCTGAGTTTGCAATGGTCTGTCTGTAGTCATACTCACTCGGATATCCCTTTCCTTTTGATCCAGGACGAATCTTTCCAATAGTCCTTGGACTCCGACCATCGAATCGGCCATTTTATCAATTTTGACGTTTAGTCGTCGAATTTCGTCGTCCTTTTGACTCATTTCGAATCGTAAATCGTCCAATGGATCATGACGGTAATCGTCCCGAATATTATCCAAATTTTCGTTAACGTATTCGCGATGATACGTATCAAATCGTTGTCGAGGTCGTCGAAAACGTTCCTCTCTAAATTGATCAAATGGATCAATATGATCCTCGGCCAATTTCGGCCTTCTATCAATAGGCGCTAATAATTGAGCGTCTCTATCGTCGGCAGTCAATAGTTCCTTTGCCGTGGCCATATTATTGGTATTATTGCTGGCCATTATAGGCGCTACGGAAGTGGGAGCGCTTACTGGGTCCAATTTTACCTCAGCCCGCTGGCTTATGGCACTTGAATCGGAGCCTTTCCGCTTGCTCGTAGTATTAGATACCACGGGCAGTGGGAAAGATTTATCCGACTCATCATGCCTTACACCAGGCGGAGTCCTCGGCAAAGTCGTACCAGAGGCTAAATCCTCAGTATTTTTGGACATTTTGAGCCCTAAGTCTTTGTAAAAACCTTTAGGTTTTGTGACACCTCGAGTGACTCTGCGCTCTTCCGTATTGCAAGTGTCAGAAGCCACCACTTGTTATGTTTACTTCTCTGCTTAGATCCGAAGATGTCAGCAATATGACTCAAGTCCTATCGGCTTGTACTCAATCGACTACTGTAGGTCACTCAAAGGAGCTTCCTATTAGCAATCAACTGAACACAGTGCAACAGTCCTTAAGCAGAAATAAACACAACCTTCAGTCACTAATAAGTAACTGGAAACTCTAACTCTTGCAATCGAAGGGCACTCAGGGTCTCCCCAGATGCCTCCTAAAGGTTCACACAAATACACAGAACTCACTTCAATAATATCCAAAAGGACTGGGGCTTCACCTTGGCTTGGCTCCCGTGTAAGACGACTCCCTCCAACCGCTCAATGCGCGAGTAATGATAATAATATAAATAATAAATAATTATTATAATAATAATATGTAAATATGGTGTGGGGCTGTCAGCGTCGGCCTTTACTAGGCGAAACAGTACAAATATAATTTAGAACGGACGCGACTCGCCCGAAACACACCAAAGTACGAGAATGATAAACATTGCTCTTTTTGGTCGAATCGTAACTTTGTCGATTCACCAATTTTGCATAGATGTGGGATTGCTACTGCCGTAAGCACATCCCCAACATGCATGCGTTTAAGCAGTAGTTCCCTGGAATTAAAGGTCTATTACCAAGTGAGCGAGTTTCAATTGAGCGATTCTCAAGTGAGCGAATTCCCAATATGGCGATTCAAAATGAGTGATCGAGAATGTAATAACACTTTCATCCTTCTTTACCTAACTTTTTTCTTCGTACGTGTACCTTTTTTTGTTTCGTTTTCTGGGTGTATTGTTAATGTTTTCGTTTATGTATGTTTAAACGTTTTCATCTTTTGTCTCTACTTTTTTCCTTTTCCTTTCTCTCGATCTACTTTTTTCTTTTTTGCTCATGAAACAACACATTACAAGTTATCATTTTAAATAGCCGTAGTCTCCTCTACAATTCTAGTACAGTTCGACATGCTCGAGTCTTTCATCGTTGTAAGTGTGAAAATCTTCATAAAAAACATAAACAAAAGAATGCTGAAACAAACAAAACATCGAGAGAAAGGAAACGTCAACAAAAATGAAGGCATGAAGAATACGTGAAAATAGGTGGAAAAGCATTCAAAAAGACAGAAAACATGAAGACAGTGACAAGAAAGAAGAAACAACATAGTGAAAGCAACAAGAAAGAAGAAAAAAAAGGTGACAAAGAACAAAAAAGAAAAAATCAGGAGAGATTGAAAGCAAAAAACTAGGATGAAAAATAATGAAGAAAAATCACAAAGGATAAAATTATGTAGTAAATAGAGTGAAAATAAAATCGAAAGTAAAAGAAAACAGAGGCAAAAGATGAAAACGTAAAAACATTCGTAAACGAAAACATCAACAATACACACAGAAAACAAAGGAAAAAATACATACAAAGAAACATATAAGGTAAATAAGAAAAATACAAAGAAATTTTTACTACATTCTCGATCGCTCGTTTGGAATCGCCCGATTGGGAATCACTCACTTGGGAATTCGCTCACTTGGGAATTCGCTCAATTGGGAATCACCCACATGGGAATCGCTCAATTGGGAATCACCCACATGGGAATCGCTCACATGGGAATACCCCGAATTAAAGTGGCCGGTTGTTTTTTCCATTTGAAACAAAATGTAAGGCTTCGAGTTAGAAAACGAAGGCTTGCAGCCAAAGTTTAACTGGCTGAAATTGATTAATTTTGACAAATAAAAAATATGTGAAAAATCTCAACACGAGCAATTTACAAATTCATATTTTTTCAACTTTCTAATGATGGCGTCTCAATCTCCAAGAACCATGCCAAATTAAGTCTGATGGCGTGAATACCCGCCAGAATTTTCGCAGAATTTTAAAGTGTAACACGGATATCATAAGCAAAATTGCGAGTCATTTATGTTCTACAATCTGCATTTGTTTTTTTCTGTTTTTTGTTCCTTTTTTCGTTTCATTGTCTTTCTTGTATTCTTCTTTTTATCCTTCTTCTTTGTTGCTTAGTTTCTAATTCTATATTTTTTTGATTATTTCTTACACATTATCATTTTCTTATTTTTTCCTTTATATTTTTCTTCTATTTTTTACTTTTTTATACTTTTTATTCCTTTTTTGTTTTTGATTGCAAAGTTGTCACTAAAAAGATAGTGAACAACACTGTAACGACCAGATTTGTGTGAGGTACTTTACTTCTAACCAATCGGTCGATACGGCGGGGACAAACGGGGCACGGGTTGTACAATACGGGGCGATAATATACGAATGATCAACGGTCGCTTGAATGTCGAATACAAAACGGGACGGCACGGTTGCTTGCAAATAAAATACACAATACGGTTTAATTGCTTTCGAAGACGGTTGCTTGCAAATAAAACGAACGGCCGCAGATCAAAATTCACAAAATAATAACTACAAGAATAAGAATGCTCAAATCACGCTTTGCTTCTTCTTTTATACGGCGATTTTGGCCACTCCCTGGGCGTCGCGGGAGGTCAAGCTTCTGTCCATCTTCTTCCGCCAATCATCGTTTCCTGCTACGCTTTTTATGCTTACTTAGTTACACCTCTCTAACGCTTTCCTGGTACTGTGTGCTTTCTGTGCTTTGCTTGCTTCCTACGGTGGGCTTGGCCACACCTTTGTGCTTCTGTGCATGCTTCCTGTATCGGTTTCTCTGTATACACATATTTTGTGGGGCTGCCACTACCGTTACACTTGAGACTACTGTCTGGCGGGGCTTCTATGTATTTTACTGTGTGCAGGTGTTGTTTACGATTTTTACGGGGGATTACGGTAGCTGTGGAATGTGTAGTTTAGTGTAGGTTCTAGGGGAACAGCTGCCATTTGTGCAAATTAATTAGGGCATCTTAATTGGGCTACCGGGGTGTGAACGGATCAAAATAAAGTACTTCACGTGATTTTATAGGAATGTTTGGGTGTGAATCCCAGACACCCTTGAGACGATAAAATGTGAAAATAAAATAATATCTAATAAATGTCTATCACATACAGTATGCTACATATTTACAGTACTGCTTTAGCAGGTACGTTACATTTCCCTCCTTCCGGAGTTAAACGTCCTCGTTCAAGGCTTTCGAGGTTGAGGAAGGGTGGGGGTAGATTTGGTAGTTGCTTTCCGAGGGTAGAAAGGGGTTGTCTCGTTTACATGCACCATAAATGTAATATTCTTATGGGGGTGTTTAAGTGTAACGTTGGGGTACATGAAATTTGTAACTGTATAGGGTCCGTTTTGGCGAGGGAGGAATTTGGGAGTCAGCCCTTGTTTACACGAATGATTTTTGTAGAGAATAAGATCACCTGCCTTGTAATGTATGTTCTGAGCATGCTTGTTATACTGACGGGTATAGTGGGCTTGGGCTTTTTGCAAACTTTTCTGCACGGTTGAGAGTGCTTCTGTAAAATGCGATTTTACACGAAGGGCGTAATCGTCTAAATCAACCATGTAGGATGTGGGGAAAAAATTTAAAGCTGCGTCTGACGGCAGATTAGCTTGCCTACCGTGGAGTAATTCAAATGGCAGATACGAAGTGCTATCATTTTTATGAATGTTGATCGAAAAAACGGCATATGGGAGATAAGTATCCCAATCAGTGTGATTTGAATTGATGTACATGCGGATACGGGTGGCTAAGGTTTGGTTGCAACGCTCAACTTCCCCATTGGCAATGGGATGGTATGGGGTAGTATGAATTTTCTGAGTATTGCATAAACTGGTGATCCGTGAGAAGAGATCGGATACAAAATCGGAGCCACGATCACAATGGATGATTTTTGGTGACCGTACCCCTGGTACGGTCACCAAAATATGTAACGACCAGATTTGTGTGAGGTACTTTACTTCTAACCAATCGGTCGATACGGCGGGGACAAACGCTGCACGGGCGGTACAATACGGGGCGATAATATAGGAATGATCGATGGTCGCTTGAACCTTGAATACAAAACCGGACGGCGCGGTTGCTTGCAAATAAAATACACGATACGGTTTAATTGCTTTCGAAGATGGTTGCTTGCAAATAAAATGAACGGCCGCAGATCAAAATTCACAAAATAATAACTACAAGAATAAGAATGCTCAAATCACGCTTTGCTTCTTCTTTTATACGGCGATTTTGGCCACTCCCTGGATGTCGAGGGAGGTCAAGCTTCTGTCCATCTTCTTCCGCCAATCATCGTTTCCTGCTACACTTTTTATGCTTACTTAGTTACGCCTCTCTAACGCTTTCCTGGTACTGTATGCTTTCTGTGCTTTGCTTGCTTCCTACAGTGGGCTTGGCCACACCTTTGTGCTTCTGTGCATGCTTCCTGTATCGGTTTCTCTGTATACACATATTTTGTGGGGTGGCCGCTACCGTTACACTTGAGACTACTGTCTGGCGGGGCTTCTATGTATTTTACTGTGTGCAGGTGTTGTTTACGATTTTTACGGGGGATTACGGTAGCTGTGGAATGTGTAGTTTAGTGTAGGTTCTAGGGGAACAGCTGCCGTTTGTGCAAATTAATTAGGGCATCTTAATTGGGCTACCGGGGTGTGAACGGATCAAAATAAAGTACTTCACGTAATTTTATAGGAATGTTTGGTGTGAATCCCAGACACCCTTGAGACGATAAAATGTGAAAATAAAATAATATCTAATAAATGTCTATCACATACAGTATGCTACATATTTACAGTACTGCTTTAGCAGGTACGTTACAACACGATAAAGTCACATCTCTTAATTGCTCTCCATAGATCCCGATAAAAAGTTACAAGAAATGAAGCTGGAAAAAGAATATATGTATGCAACCAGAAAAGAGAAGAAAAAAGACAATGTAAAAAAAGAATAAAAAACAAAACTGTTCAGACAGGACGAAGTGAAAAATCATCTTTTCATCAACTTTATGCTTCACATAAAGTATGGTTATTTAATAGGGAAAATGTCGGGAAACATATTACATAACATATCATGGAGTCGCTTTTAAATCTAAAATCAGGGTAAGTATACATAGTAGCAGGGGCGAATTGTCCGGGGGCAAACTGCAGTGGGGGCGAATTACCAGGGACGAATTGTGGGGAACGAATAGCTGGGGGCCAATTGTCCTAGAACCGTCCAGCAGAACATGGATCGGAAAGCAAATTGGAATCATAATCTTACTGGTACTCTTAGATCATGTATGGAATAACGAAGTTTATGAGATGCTTACAAATTTCGAAACCAGTACACAACTAGAGAAGCAGTTCAACTGACTAAACTCCCAAACGAGCAAATGTTCTGGATACCCTGAAATATGATCGATTGTTTCAATCAAAAAGTATCTGTATCACAGTAGCAGGAAAGCAGTTATACTTTAGGCCAAAAGTCCGAAACTTGGTTTGATTGATGAGGAGCCTATTGCAGAGAATCTAGAGAACTAATAATCTGTTTTTCTTAAAATGCTTCCAAATAATGAAAGTGGAAAGCAAGTAGTATTTCAGATTTTTGCGATTTTCTGATAAACAATATATCATGCAGGACTGGAAATTTGTAAGCATACTGACCCAACCTTTACCAATTTTTCGAGTGAAAAATTTTACAGTAAGAACTTTATGTAAACGATTTTGACCACAGTACTTATTTGTGTCACTTTTCTATTTAGAAGCATTTTATAAGAAACAGACTATAATGCTTTGTACTAAAAACCATGAAATAAAACCCCTTTTCGAATCAAACAGCATCTACATCACTGTAACCAGAGAAGTAACTCAGCTTTAGGACAGAAAGTTTTAGAGAGCAAACGTTCTGGGTCAAAAAATTAAAAATCTGTTCATTTTTCGAATTAGCCAACATCTGCATCCGAATACACTCCAACTTCAGGACAAAAATTTCGGGACTTGAGCTTGTAACGTACCTGCTAAAGCAGTACTGTAAATATGTAGCATACTGTATGTAATAGACATTTATTAGATATTATTTTATTTTCACATTTTATCGTCTCAAGGATGTCTGGGATTCACACCCAAACTTTCCTATAAAATTACATGAAGTACTTTATTTTGATCCGTTCACACCCCGGTAGCCCAATTAAGATGCCCTAATTAATTTGCACAAACGGCAGCTGTTCCCCTAGAACCCACACTAAACTACACATTCCACAGCTACCGTAATCCCCCGTAAAAATCGTAAACAACACCTGCACACAGTAAAATACGTAGAAGCCCTGCCATACAGTAGTCTCAAGTGTAACGGTAGCGGCGGCCCCACAAAACATGTGTATACAGAGAAACCGATACAGGAAGCATGCACAGAAGCACAAAGGTGTGGCCAAACCCACCGTAGGAAGCAAGCAAAGCACAGAAAGCATACAGTACCAGGAAAGCGTTAGAGGGGCGTAACTAAGTAAGCATAAGAAGCGTAGCAGGAAACGACGATTGATGGAAGAAGATGGACAGAAGCTCGACCTCCCGCGACGCCCAGGGAGTAGCCGAAATTGCCGTATAAAAGAAGAAGCAAAGCGTGATTTGATCATTCTTATTCTTGTATCATTCAATTTTTCGACCCCGCGCCCGTATTTGCAAGCATTGTTTTGAGAGCGAGTCTCATTTTTATTCGGAAGCAATTAAGCGGTGTATACTCGCTGCGTTTATCGTTATCGTTGTCATATCGACGTCTAAAGCAGCCATCGAGTATTGTAAAGCCGTATATTATCGCCCCCGTATTGTACCGCCCGTGCCCTTTTCCCCGCCGTATCGATCGATTGGTTAGAAGTAAAGTACCTCACACAAATCTGGTCGTTACATATTTTGGTGACCGTACCGTTACGTTAACCACTGGAACTCCCTGCCCCCAATTAGGTGTACTCTTATCCGGGCATTTAGAAGCATTAGATAATACAGTAGTAATCATTTCCTACAGTAAGACAGTATTCGTAGAAAACAAACTGGAAATCCCCTCCAACGAGACATTAAGCGATACATTTAAACGAATACAGCGTGAAGCAAAAATTGAAGCATTTAAGCAGAAATCCCATCGTAAACCAAGAATGACCCACCAAACGCAAGATCATTTAGGAGAAATCGTTAGAGAATAGATAAACGATTTGTTTTCAGAACATTTTCATACCCTACGCACACAATTGAATCAGAATACAGTAAACCCTACCCTAATAGATGATCTAAGAACAGCAGACATTCGTAATAACATGGCAAACAATTTCTACGCGAAACCTACAGTATTCACGGGCGGCGTGACCCAACATTTTGGTGAATGGAACAAAAGATTAGAACAATTCATGGCACTCCAAGGCATGAAAGATACAGACGTACAGTTAAAGTTGGCATGTTTAGAAATTCATTTAGGAGGAGCCGCGTTAGCCAAATTCAAAAGTTTAGCAAATTCCGAAAACCCTCCCCACACATACGAGCAGTATAAAGTCGCATTACAGGCATTTTTCCCAAACAATAGAGATAATGAGCTACATCAACAATTCTTACACGAAAGAAAACAAAAGCGTTCAGAAACAGTGACTGTATTCTTATTTGATCTAGAACATCTCACAACCCTCGCCTACCCTAACTTTAACTCAGACGCACGAGAAATGATCATAAAACCCCTCTTTGTAGAAGGCATGCAAAACGAAATCAGGGAAGCAATTAAGTATAGAAGGTTCGCAACTTTAAAAGAAATGTCAGACGAAGCAGCTTACATTGAACAACAAATTCTTAGAAATGAGTTAAAGTCCAACGCCCTTCCCTTCATACCCCCAAAACCCGAACCCATCTTTTCCCTAACCAAAAATACAGACCAACAGGATCTTTTGCATCAGTTAGAACAACAAGTAAAAGATTTACAGTTGCAGATCAAACAAAAACCTCAACCCCCACCACAGAGTAGCTACAACAATTTCAGTAACAATACTTTCAGCAGGAATAATGCTTACAGGAACAATACCACCCCCAGGCAACCCACATGCTTCCAGTGTGGACAAATCGGACACGTAGCTCGTAATTGTAAATCAGTAGGCGCCCGAAAATCATGTGAAATCTGTTTCCATAATAATCACAGCACACGTGATTGTAAAAGCCGTTGCATCCACTGTTCCCAAACAGGACATAGATCAGATAACTGCCTTTCAAAACCCCACTCCAATTTTCAATGTTTCACATGCAAGCAGAGAGGTCATACAAGCAGGTATTGCCCAAATCAGCAGAGTCGTAATATTCAAAATTGCATTGAGTACAGGCAACCCCAACCCCTCATGGACATTGACGACCCCGCATTTTACTCAAAATTACCCGCCATAACTAACGGCCCTCAGACTACTTTAGAAGAACTATCATGCCCAACACCCACCGCCGTAGTGACGAATACGTCCTTGATCTGGACATACCCGATTGGTGCGCCATGTCACCACCCCCCACGCCTGAAGCCGCAAAAATCGGAAAATCGCCGCCCACCATCCCCGTAGGCTACAAGATCCCCCGAAAGCAAGACACTACGCCACCCACCGCCCCCGAAACCCCGTTGAAAACAGCCTGCAACTTGTTATCCCTTCTCCATGGCCTGACCCCCAAACCCTACCAATTCCGCCCCCGCCAAACACTTCTACCGACCCCCATAAATCGCAAACCGGCCACCCCCCCCAGCTCAAAATCGCAAAACGACAACACCAAAAGCCCCAACACCAAACCAGCCACAACGAAAACATACAGTGCCCCGCCGCCTCCACTAAAACATTCTATTGGCCGATGTTTTGTATTTTTCTTTGTATAATAATCCCCACATCGTGTAGTGCCCAATTTCAGATGTGTGGAACTTCATTGAGCGGTCACTCAGTCAGCATATCAAAACTTGTATCATGCATGCCCCCTTCCACAGTAGACAAACCCGTACAGACATTCGGAAAAATCTATATCCCCTCCACTAAGCCCCACATTACAGACGCATACAAATGTAGTGTTCGCAAACGCAAAATTTGTACTAATACAGGATTTTTTGGATCAAAAGGTATTGTCTTCGACCAAACCGAAATGCAAAATCTAACCCCACATGTTTGTAAGGCAATCATTATAGACAAAGAACACAACGGTCAAAAATTATACGAAACCCAACCAGGATTTTGGTCAACAAATAACTCCTCAAGCGTAGAATACACATGGTGTTGTACAGACTATTGTACCTCGGTCACTAACGTCATCATAGAAATAGGACAAATAGCATCTTGGAATGGAAAATCTATGACAGGTACATTAGGCGACCTAGGGTCATGCAAACCGACATCAGGTCATTGTGTCACAGCCGACGGATCCATTATCTGGAACGAAACAGCATTTGAAAACTTATGCCCCTTTGAATACAAAAATACACATCCCATAAAACTCACGCCAACCCACATGATAATAGAAGAGCTGCAAGGTGCATTTTCGGTTGAAAACACACTCTTTTCAAACCCCAATTGCCCAGAAATCCAAGACAGCATTCTAACCGAACAAGGCATTATTGTACCATTAGACAAAAGCACACCACATCGTAACGCATTTTTAACCCCAAAAACCAACGAAACTCATACTACACTATACGATTTTGATGATTTTGAACCCATCAATGCAAAACTAAACTATCTAGCAGACAAAATACAGGAATTCGAAATTCAAAATTTCAAAAATGTATGGAATGAATTATGCAGACAGGCACAGCGTCACCTTGATCTCGTATGGCAAATTTTACATCTTGATGCAACCCTTGGAGCGCGTGCATTCCTACAGCGAACGGACATCATAGCAGAATTCACAGGAGAAGCCCTCACAGTCTGGCCCTGCAAGCAGGTAAACGCATCCAAAGTCTTTTACAACCATAAAATCAACCAAACATGCTACAAACTTTTGCCCATTCTCGTAGGAACTGAACTCATGTTTTCAAATCCAGGTGGCAACGATTTGACCCCTTTCTCACAAACCGTTGACTGCCATCACATGCATGTAGCCCTTTACAAACAGAATAATACATGAGTAAGTGAAACAGGATCCCCGCATGTCACAAATTTACCTTTAGAAATCGTCTGGAACCAAAATTTCTCCCTTTTCCATTTTAATACGCCGGCCATTTTTCATGATCAACTTGCAACTATTTCAACCAACTTACTCTTTTTGAAACAATACATTTACAAAACTCACACACTCGAAAACATTGTCAAAAAACTCGTCAATTACACCGCCCAAATGTCTCTCAATTCCGATACAGTTTACAACATGATCTCAGGCACTGGCCAAGCACTCGGAAATACTCTCTCTGGCGCCGGTCAAGGCATAGAACATGTAATAACCGGTACCACCCAAAGTCTCACGGACGGATTAAACAATTTACTCAAAGGACCCCTGCAAATCATTATCAATCTCGCCGTTATTACTGTAGTTATTGCAGGCGTCTTTTATTCATTTCTCGTTCTTCGAAAATATTTCCCCTCTCCAAAGCATCATGCCACAAACGAACATGCATACGAAATACCATCAAACAACAGACATTTACATGAGACCATTCCCCCATCATTCGGCCATGCTCTCTTAGAATTAGCTAATCGTCGTGGGGCACAAACACAGCAGAAATACGTCCTTGTCGATATTGATACCCCCCGAACTCCTGCAATCGAACTCATTAATCAAATTCACCAATCTGCATCAAATAAGCCACCCCAAAACGTACCTGAGAAACATACCCCTCATATTCCAATCACACTTAACGGCAAATTAATGACAAAAGGCGTGATTGACACTGGTGCAGTTTACTCACTCATTGATTCCCGAATCGCTCAAATCCTACAGTTAGACATGAAACCCCCGCTAGTCCAAGCAAAAGCCGCAAATAATCTTCCGATTCACTTTGTAGGGACCACTTTTGTCACAGTGACAGCCCAAACAATCCAGGAAACAATCATGGTCCATGTCCAAAAAGATTGCACAGCAGACATCCTTCTAGGCAAAAACTTTCTCAGTCGATTTTCGGAATACACTATCAACAATCAAAATTCACAGGTCAAATTTGGCAATGTTATACTACCTTGTGATGGCCTAGAATATAGCCCTCTTTCAACTCGTGGTGGAACTTATTTGGATGAGAAATTAGAATTACCACCCCGTACAGTAACCAAATTTACTGTCCCCTTGCCCAAATCGTACCTACAAGTTAAACAGCTCGAATTCACTCCAAAACCCAAACAGAATCCCAAAGTCCATTTCGCAGCTTGTATCTCTGAAAACCAAAACAGTCGCATACACATATCGGTCCTAAACACACAAGAAACAGCTCAAATTCTTTATCCTGGAACATGCATTGGTACAGTCTCATGTTACATCCCAAAACAAAATGCTCCCGCTAATCTAACCCCTTCAACGCAAAACCAGCCCAACCGTTTTGATACCTTCACATGGTTAAAAGAAAATGTCAATTTAACCTCCAGTGACCTCACAGAAACTGAGAAAATGCAACTCCTACGCGCCCTATCGAAGTACCCTACATTATATGCTAAATCCAAAATGGACGTAGGCAGAACCACCCTCGTTTCACATACAATTGACACCAATGGCTCCCAACCCGTACGTAGACAACTTTATCGGACTTCCCCAAAAGAGAAGCAAATCATACAAGCAGAAGTTGAGCAACTCGCAGCAGCAGGTATCATAAGCCAAAGCAATTCCCCATGGTGTACCAACACAGTTTTAGTTCCCAAAAAAGATGGAGGCCATCGTTTATGCATTGATTTTCGAGGCCTCAACAAAGTCACAAAAAAAGATACCTACCCCTTGCCCCGGATAGACGAAATTCTAGACACCCTCCGTGGAATGAAATATTTTACGTCCCTTGATCAATCCAATGCATATTATCCCATTCCCATAGCACAAGCAGACAGAGAAAAAACGGCCTTTAATTGCTCAGCCGGCCAGTATCAATTCAATTACCTCCCTTTTGGACTCACCAATGCCCCTGCCACATTCCAAAGGTTAATGGATGTTATTCTTTCGGGTCTGCAATGGAACACATGCCTTGTGTATCTCGACGATGTTTTGGTATTGGCAGACTCCCATGCCCAAATGCTGGAACGTTTAGACACTATTCTTGCCCGATTCTCACAAGCAGGCCTTAAGCTAAACATACAAAAATGCAAATTCTGCCAGCCCCAAGTCCAATACTTAGGCCACGTCATTTCTCAGCAAGGCATTTCACCAGATCCCCATAAGGTACAGGCCATCTATGACATACCCACACCCAAAAGCTCAAAAGAAGTTAAGTCATTCCTTGGCCTATCCTCATATTATCGCAGATTCATCCCAAATTGCTCTCAAGTTTCTAGCCCACTCACATCACTACTCAAAAAGAACTCAGAATTTTCCTGGGGCCCTGAACAGCAAAATGCATTCACTAAGCTAAAAGAATTACTCATTCATGCCCCAATACTGCAGCACCCCGACTTCACAAAGCCGTTTATTCTGCAAACCGACGCCTCAAAACTCGGAATTGGTGCCATTCTCAGTCAACTCGATAGTAAAGGTCAGGATCGCCCCATTGCTTTTGGAAGCCAAACCCTAAAACCCGCAGAACGCAACTACCCGATCACTGAGCTGGAAACCCTTGCAGTAGTCGAATTTGTCAAATATTTCCGCCCTTACCTTTTCCAGCAACATGTTATTGTACACACTGACCACACAGCAGTTCAGGCAGTCTTACAAAAGGAAAACCCGTCCCCTCGCATTGCCCCTTGGGGATTAGCCCTCTCTGGTATTCAACTCGACATTCGACCTAAGAAAGGCACTGCTAACCGCAACGCAGATGCAGTTTCTCGATTCCCCTCACAGACAGCAAAGCAATCCTTTGATATTGAGCAATTAGAAACCCGCCCCGAAATATCAACTATCAATTCAGTTTTGGAAGCGGAAGCAACTGAACAAGAAGAGCAACAGAAAAACTTTGCCGAACTCCAACGCACTGACCCAACTGTCAAGAGTATTTTAGCAAAAAAAGCCCAAAAACACCCCCTTACCCTTTTCAAATTCGCAGTGCATCAAAACATTCTCTTCCGTATAGTCGATAAACAGGCAAAACTATACATTCCCAAGTCGCAAGTCCAGCATCTCATCGCCTCACATCATGAGAGCAAGTTCACAGGTCATTTTGCGGCCCGGAAAACTTTACACTTGCTCAGACAGAAATATTTTTGGCCCCAAATGAGCCGTGATATCAAACGTTACTGCAAAACTTGCCACCCATGCCGGACACAGAAAGCCCTCCGACACAAAGTGCATGCAAACCTGGTACCACAATTCAGCCGACTGGCCCATTTGATAGAGTCAGTGTTGATTGCATGGGACCATTACCCCTCACTGAAGACGGCAACCGATTCATTGTCGTTTTCATCGATTATTTCACAAAGTATGTAGAGGCATTCCCAACCCCTGACATCACCGCAGCCACTATTGCCAAGCTATTCGTAACCAAAATTGTTTGCCATCATGGGTCCCCAAAAATCATCCATTGTGATCGTGGCACCGATTTTGTATCCGATCTTTTCTCACGGATCACCAGTTTATGCAATACTCAGAAAATTCACACTACCCCATATCATCCCATTGCCAATGGGGAAGTTGAGCGTTGCAACCAAACCCTAGCCACCCGTATCCACATGTACATCAATTCAAATCTTACTGATTGGGATACTTATCTGCCCTATGCCGTTTTTTCGATCAACATCCATAAAAATGATAGCACATCATATCCCCATTTGAATTACTCCACGGTAGACAAGCTAATCTGCCGTCAGATGCAGCCTTAAATTTTTTCCCCACATCCTACATGGTTGATTTAGACGATTACGCCCTTCGTGTAAAATCGCATTTTACAGAAGCCCTCTCAACCGTGCAGAAAAGTTTGCAAAAAGCCCAAGCCAACTATACCCGTCAGTATAATAAGCATGCTCAGAACATACATTACAAGGCAGGTGATCTTATTCTTTACAAAAATCATTCGTGTAAACAAGGGCTGACTCCCAAATTTCTCCCTCGCCAAAACGGGCCCTATACAGTTACCAATTTCATGTACCCCAACGTTACACTTAAACACCCCCATAAGAATATTACATTTACGGTGCATGTAAACGAGACAACCCCTTTCTACCCTCGGAAAGCAGCTAACGAATCTACTGCCACCCCTCCTCAACCTCGAAAGCCTTGAACGAGGACGTTCAACTCCGGAAGGAGGGAAATGTAACGTACCTGCTAAAGCAGTACTGTAAATATGTAGCATACTATATGTAATAGACATTTATTAGATATTATTTTATTTTCACATTTTATCGTCTCAAGGATGTCTGGGATTCACACCCAAACATTCCTATAAAATTACGTGAAGTACTTTATTTTGATCGGTTCACACCCCGGTAGCCCAATTAAGATGCCCTTGTCACATGCCGACGGATTTCGTCGAACGTCACGTGATTCACATCACAATTTTTCATTATGTTTTTCGTTATGTTTTGTGTTACAGTAATTTACACCAATTTTGCGTTTCGTTTTTATACTTTTTACATGCAATTTATGTGTGTACTTTTTATGTTTATTTCTGTTGCTTTCGCGCACATTTATTTCTGTTTCGATTTATTATTTTCAATCGCACACGTAGACTACGGTATGTGCCCGCTAGTCAAGAATTTCCGTTAGAGATAAGCTCTCCGAGCTCGTCGCTGTAATTAGAGCACAACGTGCACTTCTTATCAGTGAAAACTAGTGACGTTTCACAACGTGAAACGACTAGTTGAAATTCTCACTAGTGACGTTCCTATGTTAAGCATGGAGAGTGAAAACTCGCCCCAATGCTTAACGTTGTGAACTGAAAATGTCTATGTGATCATAGGCATCTTCTGCAACGATTTCCGCTGCAGAAGTTAGCTTGGGGGAGTGTCAACTCCGCCCAAGGCATACTGTAGTCTATGGAGCCCTTTAAAAGGGCATGTTTTGCCCTTTTTACGCACTCTCTTTGAGCCTAACTGGTTTTCGTCGTTTTAGCTTTATGTCGCGTCCGCCGCCGATATTTTTATATATTTTATTGTTGTCAACTGCGCCTTGCCGTACGTCGAATAAATTACCATATTTTCGTCCCCGGCCTACACATACACACATCGCCTACAGTAACCCGACCGTAGGAACCCGTCACCGTCGCCCTTAGTGTAGAGACCCGTCGCCCCTCGCCGAGGAAACGTTAGTGATCGCCGCCTGCCATTTAGCAGCCGCCGAATCCCCACGCCGAATCGCTCGGAGTTCGTTCCCACATCGCCGTCCGTAGGACCCCGAGTTTGACCCCGAACCCGTCGCCCAGCGCCGAGTAATTTGAGAAGAAGTGTCGTGAGTCTTCTCAGGGGTTATTGTTACTGAGGGTTTATTTGTGGGAGTCTCCCCTAAGCTAGTTTTCCCTCGGAAGGACCCTCAGTTAAGAAAGCCCTCAGACCCTTAAGGTCAGGGCCAATAAAGGGGATTTAGGTTAACAATCGGGTCCCCTACAGTAAGCCGTTCTCCGAATGGCACCGTCCCCCATTCCGTAGAATGAGGATTAGGGATTGACACCCCCGACCCGGCCGCGTTGTCCATTATTCTACAGCATTAACCCCAGGACAAGGCCGAGGTACACCATAGGTTTACCTGTGCTAGTACCAGCTGGGTTGGGTTCCCGAAACGAAGACCAATACTGGAGCCACCCCAGGGGGTCACAGCATGTCACCTACCGTGTCATGGCCATGTTTCCTATGGGATATGGTACGGGTTTGCCCGTCAATGTGACTGATCACCACCTCTGTTTAATGTGACATGGCTCCACTTCGTTTAATGTGACATGGCGAGGCTGGAAAATCGACCTTAAGTCTGACTCCACAGTCCTTGGGAACGAACCTTTTACCATTTTGAGTGAGATACCTCTTTCAATTAGGTAAATTTTCGATTTGAGTAGGGGAAACCTCCATCAGATCATAAGAATCGCCACTTGAGTGGGGAAACCTCTCTCAGGTCTGCTGATTCGCTTCCAAAGTGGGACACTGACCCTTGGGATGAAATTTTTGCCCTCATGTAAGTGGATACGCCTGTAAGAAGGTAGACTACCCCTTAGGTCGGAATAGGCCCTTATATTCGAGCTTAACACCAACTCAGATAGCACCGCATTTGAGTAAACTTTAATTACTGTAGGTCGGGATTTGCCCCACGCGTGATTAAATTAATGATCCTTGCGCGTAATTAACCCCTTATGAGTATAGTATATCCCGTAAGCTTTGGTTAATCCTCTGGTATCGATTTTCCCCCAGATTTAATCCCCAAGAGTCATAAAATTCCCAGAAGTTGAGTAAATCGAGTATTCTGCCGTAACTCTCCTCTGAGCTTTCATTTTTTTTACTTTTCTTTCCATTTTTCGTCAATTTGGGCCTTCATTCACTGCGTGTGATCGGATAGGTTACTGTAGCGCCATAGGCCTTTTGGTTACAGTATGACTGCGATTAGCACGTACTCTAACTACAGTATACCTGGGTACGGGTACTTGAGTATCACAGCCCATGAGGTTTTCACAGCCCCTGAGGGTTTCGGGATCTCCGATCACGAGGTACAGTAACCCTTCCACTCTTGATTCTGGACGTCAAGTGTGGTCGTGAGTTTTTATCTGTGTCCGGTATGTGTGTCAACTCACTTTTTCAAAATTTTTCTTATCTTCACTGAGCACTAGCCAAGTTGCTCATTTTTCCGGCCAAACAAGCCAAAATTTTACTGTTGACACATATAACACCGTACTTAGCAGATCACATGGCTTATCTCTAGGGCCTCAAATTTTAATTTTATTTACTTTACTTTTTATTTCTCCGTCCCCTATGCGTCGTGTGTGACCCAATTAAAATAATTTTTCACCTAATAAATTTTCTTATCTCCAAAATCAACTCAATAAAAACTTATACCCCATTTCCTTTTTTTTCCCCTTTCTAAACAAACAAATTAAAATTTATCCTTTTCCCTACCAAAAAAAAACCCCCAAACAAACAAAACATTCTCTTTTCACTTCTATTCAAATTTTCACAACCACAACTTTTCTTCACTGGTCACACATACGTCATAGTTGGCAAACCTTCAGTAGGTCATTCTTATTATTTTTTCCACTACTGTACGGTCTTTTTCTTCTTTTCTTTCTCTCTTTTTCATTCTGGGTGGTTGCAAGTGGTGAGAATCTTACCGGTTGGGACCACTGGCGTCAGCAACAACTACTCATTGGGTTGTTGTTATGAGGTGTTGTGTCTTGTGCGACCCCACCTCTGATGTCCGCAACTACCTCGCATGCTGCTGTTGCACTGAGGCTTGACTAGCGGAGTCATGCTTCTGACGTCAGCAATGGCCACATATCAGGTGGTCATTAAGGGGTTGATGGTTCTCCGTGTCCTCCCCCTGCGTCTGCAACAGCTGCATCCCTTGCTGTTACTTTAAGGGGTGGGTGGCCCTCCGGCTCTACCTCTGACGTCAGCAATGGCAACATAACAGGTTGTTATTGCAGGATGGTGACCGTATGGCACTGTCTTCCTGACGTCTGCAACAGCACAGGCTCGTGTTGTTGCACTAGGATTGGTTGATTATTCCGACTTCAGTCCTTGACGTCAGCAACAACAATGCACCGTTTTGTTGTTCGGAGATGTGAGGCCTTACAAACCGCACATCTGGCGTCTGCAACAACTGCATCTCATATCATTGTCGTAGGATAACTGAGACTCAGCTATTACCTTTTGACGTCAGCAACGGCGATGCTCCATGTTGTCGTAGCAAGGTTGCTGGCCTAGGGCCCTATCTACTGATGTCCGCAATGATAAATCTCTATTCCAGTATCGGAATTAAGACTATACAGTCTTATTCTGGCGTCAGCAACGGCGATGCCCCGTATTGCCATAAAGAGTTTGTAGCCGTAGGCTCTTACTTTTGGCGTACATACTGCAATATGAGATTATGGCACTTACATCCCAGTTACCTGAGGTCAGCACCGAGTGTGGTGGTGTGTATCACATCTTTTGACGTCAGCACCGGGTTACTGTGGGTTTCCAAGATGCCACTTGAGTTCTAGGTGATGATTGTAGTATTATTTTCTCACCTACGGCTCTTGTTTTAGGGTTGTGTCCGTGTGCTACCGGTGCCTGGGAAACATCAGTAGACATACTCACGCAACCTGAGATGCACTCGGTCCGTGGCACTGATCAAGTTGTCCGCAAGGGTAGCGGCACTGATGGATCAGCATGTGACTCCTCTTCTAAGCTTTAACTGTAGGTTCGAACGGGTTTACACTCGGCCTCAGCTGTGTTGGTTGTTTAACATACGCAACTGTTGGGCATTTGCAGTCGGTACTGCCTGTGTCCAACAACCGCAAGGGTTGACAACCTTCTTGTAAATTTCTTATCTAAATTCTCGCATTTTTCTCATCTATGATCTTCTTTAGTGTCCCCACCAGAATAATTCCTCAGGAATTACGGCACAGCCACTGGTTGGGCCTAAGGTGTAAAAGACCCCCCTGTATTCTTTTCTTTACACTCAAACGCCTTCGTTAGCTGGCCTAATAATGTCCGCACTAGAGTCGCCCTTAATCCTGAGTCCGCCTCCGTTGGTTTGTCCCTTAGCATAATATTACCGCTAGTCCGCCTAAGCGAAGGTGTTCGAGTCCGCCTAAACACGTTACAACTAAGTCCGCCTTAGCTCCTCACTTTACACTCATTTATTCGAGACAGACTGTACCCCTGATCTCAAGATGCGTTGAGCCTAGCCTCGATTCATAGGAGGAAGCCTGCATTTCCCCACCTCCACCACCAGCACAGCTGGGCCAAGGACCCCCATGCCCTTTTACTGACTGAGTGTGTCAGAATAGCACCCTGGTACCTGGTGCTCTTATATCTCAACTGGTGACCTGCGATCCTCACTTCATCTCAGTGAACGGAAACCCGGCCCCCAGCTGTATATAATACTCCTGGAGAGTTCCCGTTCTGTTCAAAACGCGCATTCCCGTTTTTGGGCACGGTTGTAGCATATACGCGAATGACGTCCTCCCGGGATCCTCCTGTCTAGTCATCACACTTTTCAGAGTTCGCAATTGCTCCTAGTGAGTGAGGCCGATTGCGTAATAGTGCGATTCCCTTTGCGTAGTCTGGTTTGTAAACTAATTTTGTCCCTATCTATTAGCACCCACTAAGTTTACTTTAAGTTGTCCCCCTTTACTTATTAATTCTTAAGCTACTCCATGCGCTACTCCTGGCGAGTAGGACTTTGTCGGTTACGAGCCCTCCCATATCCCAAAGTTTGTAAACTAGTACAACGGACTTAACCTCCAGATAAAATTCCCTTTTGAGCGGGTTTATCCGTACGCCCTCACGTCGGTTCCTTAATTTTATGGTTGGAGTTCCACCACTTTCTTTCAAATGTATTATACTTCTGGTTCAAATAACGGGGTCTTGCCCCATTCACCTCTAAAGTTTGGGTATACTTCTCCCTCTCTTTACACTCGGGTTATCCCCCCTTTACCTACGTAGGTGACCAGATAAATTCCCTTCTGCGTCAACCTATCTCTCCATCTGGCTGTTCTGAGAGCTAAAACCTTGTCCTTTTCTAGCCCCATCGCTGAGTGGCCGCTAGATATTGGAAAGAACAAGCGTTACAGCCTCAACACGCCGTCGCGCAAACGATCTCGTACTTCCCACGCTTCCTCGCCACGCGACTACAAAAGTAACTCTTACTTTACTTCTACAAAATAGAGACACCTAGACGTTCCTGTCGACTTAGTACTAAGTTTAAATGGACAAGTGAACCCCTCTCTATTCAGTTTGATCGAATAACTTCACAGGCACGATCATCAGTCTTAGATACCTTACAGGAAGACGAATTCTCATCTATGAAGTCAGAAATTGATTTACCTTCACAGATTGAGAATAAGGTCCAAGCTGCATTTGAGAATGCCCTTGGACCACTCAACCAAAAGCTAGAGGCTATGAATGGCAGAAGGCACCCTCCTGTGTCCAGCTTCATGGCCCCTCCAGCCTTTTCAGGTGCTTTTGGTGAGTCCATAACGGATTTTATATCCCACTTGACCCACTTCTTTACACTTCAAGGGGTAACAGAAGCGGATCATGCATATAAAATCGCGTTTTTGGAGTCTTGCCTTACAGGTCCTGCTCTGGCATCCTACCGGGACTTTAGCAGTGGTACTCCGCAGCCTACCCGCTACGAAGAGTTCACGGCTTTTCTTAGGAGAGACTTTCCAGTAGGGTGTGATTCAGATCTGCATCAGCAGTTGATCCAGGATCACCTGCAGAAGCCAACTGAATCCGCGATAGTCTACCTTGAGCACCTTAAGAGACTGTCCAGGGTGGCTTATCCGGATCTCGCGACTGACGTTAGGGATTCTATTATTAAACCTATCTTTCTAAGAGGGTTGCGACCAGTCCTTAGAGATAGTATTAAGTTCAGGGAGTTCACAACTCTTGAAGAGACTCTCAAAGCAGCCTGTTATGCGGAATCACAGATTTTTCGGGATGAGATTAGGTACACTGCCCCATCTAATGCTGTTTTCTCTTCAGAACAAAGGACCGCCGACAACGTCAGGTCAATGTCGAATCAAAGGAGCACCGCTCAACGTCCGTCGGCCACGCCGTCCGACGAGGTTCGATGTTTACAATCGGAGATGGCCCGGCTCACGGCTCATGTTGCGCGACTTACAGCTCAGCAATCGGCGCCACCTTCGAGAAATTCGACGCCGTCATCGACACCGTCGACGCGTGTCCAAACCGCCGGCGATCGCCCGTCAGGGGCACATCTACAGATGTGCTCCTACCATGGACGCTGCACCCACAACGACGCTACTTGCCGGGCGCAAAAGCCCGATAGCGCCAGCCCTAGCACCGCCTCCGCCACCGGCGCCAGCCGTTGCTATTTTTGTCGAACGAGGGCGCACCCGACTGACCCATGCGACAGACCCTGCCCGCATTGTCGAAAACTACAAGTGCACCGGGCAACGGCTTGCCCCAATCGAAATTCGACACTGCCTGGTGAGACTAATTTTGGTAATTCTGGTTATTCTCCTCAGGGGGCAAGTGGAAATTTTCGGAGGTATGCTAACCCAACTCCTTACGGGACAGGGAACCAATATCGGTCACCTCCACGGCAAAATAATGCTGTAGGGGTTACCGACGGCCTTCTTCACCCAGACTTATTTGACCTGGATGACGAAGTTTTGGCTGAACACCTGGCAAATCGCTCACAACTGTGTTATCCTGTCTGTGTAATCAGTATTGGCTTTTCAGCTACGGCAGTGGTTTCGGCGACCCCGTTGTCGACTTTTCCGCCGCCACCACCGAAATACGCGACGCCGGTCAACGTAAACCCGTCAGCGACACCGAAAACGACTGGCGACGTCAGCGTAATCGCGTCGTATCGACCGACGGAAGGTACAACGGCGCCACCGGCACGTGTTATCAACCAGGGGCCGCCGCCCGGAATTCCCACGGACTCCGCGTTGGAGGTCGTCGGTCAATTGGAATCGATGAATCTGATAGGTAGACTGCCTTCTTTTTCTGAAGTTTCAAGTTCACAAAGTAGATATCTTTACAAGTCTCCGGCTTTACTGATTTCTTGCTTACAGATTCCTCATCCGTCACCGACGCGATGCGGGCTGTTTGGTCAACCGACTTGGCCAAAAAGTATCTGCACCTCCCCTGGGCGCTACTCAACGAGCCGTTCGAGGTTGAGGCGCTTACGGCCGCCGACGTCATGCTATCAGCACCGGCGGTGTTGCGGATTTTGGGACCCGACGTCGCTCGACGGGCGCTCGAGTTTATCGCCGACGGAACTATTCACGCCACCCCGGTGGACAAGATCCTGTTGGACGGTGAACCGTCGTCACCGGCAGTGGACGCCGTCCGCCGCGCTGTGGAAAAGGCCAGTCGCAACGTGCGGCCCACAGCAGTTGTTGCAACGTCACCGACGACAACGACGACGGGAGCCCAAACTCTGGCGGCGATTGCACCACAGCAACCGGTCGCCAACGCCTTTGGAGAACCGTTGCCCGCTGTTCACAACGCCGTCAATGTCACCGAGGCGTCGCCATTTCTGACTGCTACCGTCCCGCGGTCCCCGAAGATTAGCGTTCTTCGAGAAGTCCACCCCGGAGGAGGCTTGGTCATCAACTTCCCCGGAGAGGAGCCCGCGTCATCCGACGACGACGATGTCGAAGAATGAAGCCGCCCGACGGGTGAAAAATGTAAATTTTGGTTTAAATTTGCAGACACCGTTTGTAAATATTTTGTTTGTAATAAATTGGGCCTTCGTGACACTACTGTTCTTAGGACTGAGCTCTGCAACACATGCTACTCAATACCAATTTTGTGGTCTTTCAAGAAGCGGTCATCCACTTGAGCTACCTCAAAAAGTTGAATGCAAACCACCAAAATCTTCGTGGAGTCCACGACGCATGAACGTTACAGTACATGTACCTATTTCTGATCCAATCACAACTAAAGCATGGAAATGTACCTTGCGGAATCGTAAGGTATGCACAAACACTGGTTTTTTCGGATCTAGGGGCATTACTGCAGACGTCATTACTACTCAGCACCTCGCGCCTGCGGCGTGTACTCTAGCACATCGCACAAAGGTGTTTGGTTTACAAAAGCTTGTGGAAATACGTCCTGGCTTTTATAGCACTAACCAAACACTGGAGGTGATGTACTCATGGTGCTGCAATGACGTCTGCAAGACAGTGACTAACCTTTTCATCGAGGAGGGACAGGTCGCTTCGTGGGATGGCACTACAGCTCTAAGTACCTTAGGAGATGTAGGTGGATGCAGTCCCACTGCAGGTCAATGCACTACTCTAGACGGGGTAATTGTTTGGCCTGCCACAAACTTTACAGCACAGTGCCATTATCGGCCACAAGGTAATTACACTGCGTCTGTATCAGGGAACCACATCATCATCGATGATTTGCAAGTTGCCCTGAAGATCCCAGGAAACTCTCACGTATTTCGACTGTGTCCTGACCTCCGGTTAAACACAGTGCGAACGGATCAGGGTCTTCTTCTACGCATCCACGGAAGATTTAATCTGACCCAGAGGTTATTCAGATTGGCAAAGGACTCCGTCCCTGACCCCGTCAATGCCAAACTGAATTACCTGGCTCAGCAGATCAAAGAGTCAGAAATTAACAATTTTTGATTCATGTGGCTAGAGTTGTGTTCTCACGCTCAACGCTACCTTGATCTGACTTGGCAGTTGCTTCGTTTTGACCCTACACTAGGAGCCCGGGCATTCCTTCAGAGGAATGACCTGACGGCGGAATTTACGGGTGAAGCACTGACGATATGGCCGTGTCAAAAGGTCAACGCCACTTATGTCTATCATTCGTACCGAGTGGGAGACACCTGTTACAAGTATCTACCCGTACAGGTTGGCGGTACCATTTATTTCGCCACCCCCGGTGGCCCAGATCTCACTAAATTCAGTCCAAAGGTGCCGTGTGACCACCACTTTACAGGGATTTTCCGAAATCGCTCTGGCTGGTTTACCGAATCTGGCACGGTCCATGTGAGCCATATTCCATTGGAGCTGTTCTGGAAGCAGCGCTTCAACGTCACTCACTTTGACGCTCCTGCGCTCTTTCATGATCAGTTGGCCATGACCCCTTCAAGTTTTGCTTTCTTTAAACAGTACGTTTACAAGACTGAGCAAATTGAAGCGGTCTTGAACCGGTTGGTAAACTATACGGCTGGTTTATCCCTACAACCAGATACCCTGTATCAGGCGGTTGCAGGGGTAGGGACTGACATCAAAGCCTCACTGGAAGGTGTTGGTCTGGCAGCAAACCATGTGATTACTGGTCAGCAGCACAACCTCATGCAGGGCTTACAGTCTCTTTTGAGCGGACCAATGCAGCTAATCTTTAACACACTTGTTGCCCTGGCAGTACTGGCCGGTACAGGATTTCTCATCTACGTTGGGATCTCCTATTACCTCAGCTACCGCCTGCGGAAAAGACAGGTTCGGTTTGTTAGCCAATACTCTCCGTTGAACCTCCTCCGGAAAGTTCAGCGTTGGGTAGGTTTTCATTACGTACAGAACGATGTGCCAACTCAGTTAGACAGGATCACTCCGTGTTTTGTCGTACTGGTTGACCACAAGGAAACTCCAGCTTTCCTTGATACTGGTTGTCCACGGACTATCATTAGTCAACGCCTTCACAAAGCGCTGATCAAAGAGAGTCCGAAGGCGGCGATGGCTTTCCAGCAACATCACGACTTTAATCCATTGATGAGTATCAATGGTAAAGCCGTCCATACTCTCCTTTCAGGACCGTATGAGATAATGTTGCCTGGAACCCGTCAGCCACACACACGAGTGGATATACATCTCCATGTGTGTAAGACTACGTCTCCTTTCTGGGCACCGGTCGATCTGATTCTTGGATTGGACTTTTTAGAACAATTCCAGAATATTACGTTTGACTACCAACAACATGTCTGTCGATTGAATGCAGTAGAACTGCCACTTCTGTTGACAGCAGCTGAGATTGATCAGATCGAACCCTGGTGGGAGAACACACGTTCACTGTCAAGGGCCTCCCACAGGTCCGGGTCTCGATCAAGATCAAGGACTTCGTCCCTTTCTCGGCCACCCTCGCGAGCTTCCTCCATTGCCTCATCCCGTGGGTCAACCAGAGGAAGTAGGACCTCTTCTAGACGGGCTAGTGGTCATTCCATGGCCAGGTCAGGGTCAAACTGTCCTCGACCCCCGCCTGGAAATTCTCCAATTACACTAGAGAAAGGCCGTTTTCGCGAGCCTAGTGACTCTGATGCACCTGCATCCCCTGTACTAGAGGTGCCACCACTCTCTGATGTTGAGGTTGAATCACTAGGAGCTATTCAGAGCTCAGGAGAGAGGTCAGATCATGTACTCACTGTTCAGGTCCATCCAACTCCTGAGGCCAATCCGGAAACATCGGTTGGCTATGCTCTGGTAGGTTTACTCAGACGCACTGGCTTACCCATACCGAGGCGAACCAATGCGCCAGAGTCGAGCTTTGATGACTCTGTACCTGACCCAGGTCATGTAGCATCAGCTTTCTACTGCACTGAAATGAGGACCCCTCATATCAAGGTTCTACTGAACAATTGGGTAGAGGCCAAAGCTCTAATTGATACAGGGGCAGTTTTCTCGCTCCTGGATCACAAGTTGGCGGTCCAGTTACCCGACTTGGTACTCACAGAGACTAGGGCTCGCCCCATAGCAGCCAATGGGTCCCCGATTCTACTGCTAGGCTCTGCCTATGTCACGGTGACAGTGGCTGATGTCTCCGAACGGATTCAAGTCCAGGTTCAAGAGAATTGTTCGGCTGAACTAGTCTTGGGGACGAACTTCCTCGGACGTTTCAATTGCGTCAGCTTGAGCTGGGAGAAATCCTTTCTCCAGTTCAAGGAACTTCGAGTTCCGTGTGAAGGTCTCATCCACAATCCACCTTCTGCTCGTGGGGCACTACCCTTGCAGGAGTTGATTGTCCTTGAGCCTCGCTCGCTAACACAATTCACTGCACCCGTACCTTCAATATATGCAACTGTGCCCGAAGTAGCTTTCTTCCCTAAGCCTCTTTTGGGTCAACAACGCAATGTATATTTTGCTGGTACTGTGAGTACTGTGACCAATGGTCGCATACCCCTACAGGTAGTTAACCCAAGTACACTCGCAGTGGTTCTCTACCCGCACACGACCATCGGTCATGTGCAGATGCATACTGATTCCTTACAGGGATCGGCAGTCAAGTCTGATACCATTCTTGACCGTAAGTGGGTTGAAGCCAATGCTGTGATATCTCCAGATATCTCCTCACAGGATAAAACAGCGTTGCTCGATCTGCTGGTCGCATTTACTGACCTCTACGCGGTTGATGAAAAGGACACAGGTTCCACTGACCTCGTGCACCATGAGATCAGCACGGGTGACGCTCGCCCAGTCCGCCGTTTCCCTTACCGCACCGCGCCCAAGGAAAAGGATCTCATCATACAAGAGGTCAAAGCGCTCCAAGAGAAAGGTATTATTCGGCCTAGTACTTCTCCCTGGGCTACTAACACCGTCTTGGTTCGCAAGAAAAATGGGTCACACCGGATGTGTGTTGATTTTCGTGGTCTCAACGAGGTCACGAAAAAGGATGTCTATCCTCTCCCACGGATTGATGATATCCTGGACACACTCAAGGGTATGAAATACTTCACTACCCTTGACCAGGCTAACGCCTACTGGTCCATCCCTATTGCCGAGGCAGACAAAGAAAAAACGGCGTTTAATACACCTATTGGACTTTACGAGTTCAACTATCTGCCTTTTGGTCTCTGCAATGCCCCTGGGACGTTTCAACGCCTCATGGACCTGCTTCTTACAGGACTGCAGTGGCGCACTGCACTGACCTATCTCGACGACATCTTGGTGTTCGGGAACTCTCACACCCAGATGCTTGAGCGCCTGACGGATGTGTTTACGCGTCTCCGTCAGGGTGGAATGAAGCTCAGGCTGAGCAAGTGCAAGTTTTCGCACTCTGAGGTAGAATATCTCGGGTACCGCATCTCACAGAAAGGGCTCGAGCCAGACAAAGTCAAATTGGCCGCCGTCCAGGATCTACCCATTCCACAAAACGCTAAAGACATCAAGTCTTTTCTTGGTCTTGTGTCTTATTATAGGCGTTTCATCCCTGGTTGCGCTCGGCTCAGCGAGCCGCTGACCAAGCTCTTACGGAAGGAAGTTACCTTCCAGTGGTCAAAACCTCAGCAATCGGCGTTCGACGAACTCCGAAGGCTGTTGTTGAACCCTCCTGTCCTGCGCCATCCGGACTTTACGAAATCCTTTATACTTCAAACTGATGCAAGCATTTCGGGGATAGGAGCAGTTCTAAGCCAGTTGGACGAAAATGGATACGACCATCCTGTTGCGTACGCCAGTAGAGGGTTAACAGCAGCTGAGGAAAACTACACTATTACGGAGTTGGAGACTCTCGCTGTTGTCCATTTCGTCAAGCACTTTCGGCCATATCTCTTTCAACATGAGGTGGTCGTTCAGACCGACCACACTGCTGTTAAGGCTGTGTTGGAAAAACCGAACCCTTCGTCCCGGATAGCTCGGTGGGGCCTCGCGTTAGCTGAATTCAAACTGACTATTCGGCCGCGAAAAGGTCAGTCTAATGGTAATGCTGACGCATTATCACGCCTTCCTGATCCTAATTCCCTTGCCGGGGAGAGTATTGACGATATCCCCTATACAGACCCGAGGGAGAAGTTATGATGATCTCCGATGGTGCGCAGCGCCAGGCGACCTCATCCCAAAGGACCACCAATGGTGCGCAGCACCTGGCCAGGTCTGAGTCTTATGCAGAGATATCACAGGATGCGCAGCACCATGACCTTCTCGCAACTCAATTCGAGGATCCGGAATTAGCCTCCATTCTTAGGTCACTAAAACCCTACGGTGATCAGAATGATAATAATGGCTACCACCTGTTGGATAACATCCTTCAGAAGTGGACAGGTGAGTCCAACAAGATCGTTGTCCCTCGTTCAATGGTTACTACCATTATTGAGGCTCATCATAACGACATCCTTGCTGGACACTTTGGTGCGAAACGGACCGCGAGGCTTATAGCCCGTAGGTACCACTGGCATTCCCTCAGTGCGGACGTCAAGTCCTTTTGTCAGCAGTGTGATCTTTGCCAACGGAATAAACCTGCGAGACAGAAGACCCGTGCAACTCTGAAACCGATCTCCATTACGGGTCCGTTTCATCGAGTCAGTGTCGACTGTATGGGACCAATGACCACTAGTGAAAACGGAAACCGATTCATTGTAGTTTTCATAGACTACTTTACTAAATGGGTTGAAGCTTTCGCTACTCCGGACATTACTGCGCAAACTATAGCTCGACTCTTTGTTACTCAAATTGTCTGCAGACATGGGGCACCGCAGATTCTTCAGTCTGATCGTGGTAGTGATTTCATGTCCAAACTGATGACTGAAATCACTGCCATTTGTTCAACTAAGAAAATCCACTCCACCGCTTATCATCCCATGACAAACGGAGAAGTGGAAAGAGCTAACCAAACGCTAGCCACACGGTTACGTATGTATGTCCACCAAGGTCATACTGATTGGGATGAACACCTGCCGTACTCTGTGTTCGCTGTCAACATTAGCATGAATGAGTCCACAGGGTATTCACCCTTTGAGCTCATGTATGGTCGTACTCCCATGCTACCTGTTGATGCAGCACTCTCCTTCAATCCTCCGGCCCATATCATAGATGTTTCTACTTATGATATGGAGGTCAAACGGCATTTTACAAATGCCTTGACCTTGATCCAGAGCAGAATTGAGAGATCACAGGCGGCTTATGCTAAGTCCTACGACCGCATGGCACGAGACGTCTCATACAAGGTTGGGGATCAAGTGCTCAAACTGCGCACTACTGGAAAACGTGGTCTGACGCCCAAATTATTGCCCATTTATGATGGCCCCTACCTTGTCACGAATGTGGCTTATCCTAATGTCACCATTCGACTTGAGACTGATCAAGAGGATACTGTGCATGTCAACCAGCTTAGACGCTACGTGTCACCAGCTCAGCCTACAGAAGAAGAGGAGATACCTTCCACTTCCCAGGTCATCGAGACGGCACCTTTGTTGATCCCATCAACAAATAGAGATTTTACACAAGATCTCATTGACCCACATCTTGATGCGGAGGTCGCCGACCCGTAATCAAGTAGCTCTTCTCTTCTTTACTTACGGACGGGGTCGTCCTTTTTTCGAAGGACCGCCGTGCCCCTCACAAAATACCCACTTCTGTTCCAAGCTGGAATAGCAGTGTAAAGAAGAGAATGAGCAGCGATCAATGCATCTAAACTAGGGTATTGCCTCACATTGCAGGCGCATCCATGCGATAGCCTATATCTCGCCTCTAAAATTTTTCTCGTAGTCTCGTTTCAGATTTCACAAATCAACCGACAATTGGCAACTTCAACAAAGGGATCAAATGACGTCAGCAACTTCACGCATCTCCGATGGACGTCAGCAACTCCACGCAACATTGACACAATTCCACAAACCAGAACATACCGAAAAACCACTGAACCAGCAACCGCTCGCCGCCACCCTCACCTGAACATTTGACCGTCGCAGCCGGCACAAGGACGAGGACGCCCTTTTTCGAAGGACCGCCGTGTCACGTGCCGACGGATTTCGTCGAACATCACGTGATTCACATCACAATTTTTCATTATGTTTTTTGTTATGTTTTGTGTTAGAGTAATTTACACCAATTTTGCGTTTCGTTTTTATACTTTTTACATGCAATTTATGTGTGTACTTTTTATGTTTATTTCTGTTGCTTTCGCGCACATTTATTTCCGTTTCGATTTATTATTTTCAATCGCACACGTAGACTACGGTATGTGCCCGCTAGTCAAGAATTTCCGTTAGAGATAAGCTCTCCGAGCTCGTCGCTGTAATTAGAGCACAACGTGCACTTCTTATCAGTAAAAACTAGTGACGTTTCACAACGTGAAACGACTAGTTGAAATTCTCACTAGTGACGTTCCTATGTTAAGCATGGAGAGTGAAAACTCGCCCCAATGCTTAACATTGTGAACTGAAAATGTCTATGTGATCATAGGCATCTTCTGCAACGATTTCCGCTGCAGAAGTTAGCTTGGGGGAGTGTCAACTCCGCCCAAGGCATACTGTAGTCTATGGAGCCCTTTAAAAGGGCATGTTTTGCCCTTTTTACGCACTCTCTTTGAGCCTAACTGGTTTTCGTCGTTTTAGCTTTATGTCGCGTCCGCCGCCGATATTTTTATATATTTTATTGTTGTCAACTGCGCCTTGCCGTACGTCGAATGAATTACCATATTTTCGTCCCTGGCCTACACATACACACATCGCCTACAGTAACCCGACCGTAGGAACCCGTCACCGTCGCCCTTAGTGTAGAGACCCGTCGCCCCTCGCCGAGGAAACGTTAGTGATCGCCGCCTGCCATTTAGCAGCCGCCGAATCCCCACGCCGAATCGCTCGGAGTTCGTTCCCACATCGCCGTCCGTAGGACCCCGAGTTTGACCCCGAACCCGTCGCCCAGCGCCGAGTAATTTGAGAAGAAGTGTCGTGAGTCTTCTCAGGGGTTATTGTTACTGAGGGTTTATTTGTGGGAGTCTCCCCTAAGCTAGTTTTCCCTCGGAAGGACCCTCAGTTAAGAAAGCCCTCAGACCCTTAAGGTCAGGGCCAATAAAGGGGATTTAGGTTAACAATCGGGTCCCCTACAGTAAGCCGTTCTCCGAATGGCACCGTCCCCCATTCCGTAGAATGAGGATTAGGGATTGACACCCCCGACCCGGCCGCGTTGTCCATTATTCTACAGCATTAACCCCAGGACAAGGCCGAGGTACACCATAGGTTTACCTGTGGTAGTACCAGCTGGGTTGGGTTCCCGAAACGAAGACCAATACTGGAGCCACCCCACGGGGTCACAGCATGTCACCTACCGTGTCATGGCCATGTTTCCTATGGGATATGGTACGGGTTTGCCCGTCAATGTGACTGATCACCACCTCTGTTTAATGTGACATGGCTCCACTTCGTTTAATGTGACACCCTAATTAATTTGCACAAACGGCAGCTGTTCCCCTAGAACCCACACTAAACTACACATTCCACAGCTACCGTAATCCCCCGTAAAAATCGTAAACAACACCTGCACACAGTAAAATACGTAGAAGCCCCGCCGTACAGTAGTCTCAAGTGTAACGGTAGCGGCGGCCCCACAAAACATGTGTATACAGAGAAACCGATACAGGAAGCATGCACAGAAGCACAAAGGTGTGGCCAAACCCACCGTAGGAAGCAAGCAAAGCACAGAAAGCATACGGTACCAGAAAAGTGTTAGAGGGGCGTAACTAAGTAAGCATAAGGCGTAGCAGGAAACGACGATTGGTGGAAGAAGATGGACAGAAGCTCGACCTCCCGCGACGCCCAGGGAGTGGCCGAAATCGCCGTATAAAAGAAGAAGCAAAGCGTGATTTGATCATTCTTATTCTTGTATTGTTCAATTTTTCGACCCCGCGCCCGTATTTGCAAGCATTGTTTTGAGAGCGAGTCTCATTTTTATTCGGAAGCCATTAAGCTGTGTATACTCGCTGCGTTTATCGTTATCATTGTCATATCGACGTCTAAAGCAGCCGTCGAGTATTGTAAAGCCGTATATTATCGCCCCCGTATTGTACCGCCCGTGCCCCTTTTCCCCGCCGTATCGACCGATTGGTTAGAAGTAAAGTACCTCACACAAATCTGGTCGTTACAAGCTTAGTCGATGAGAAGGTCCAAGTAAGTTCTTACACGGGATCATTTTTTATAATCAAAGAGCACCTGCTGCAGAGTACCCAGAGAAGTCAGGACAAGAGATTAGAGGCCGACATTCAGATCAGATAGACGAGAAGCATGTTTCAGACCTAAACTTGTGCAATCTGAGCATCTTCCGAATAAGGCTGGATTTATGAGAGATGTCCACTTCAGAGTATCGGAAAAAATGATGTTCTGGGTCAATTCAGGATAACAAGGCGATAAACTAAAATCATCAATACATGGATGTGGAACTCGTGGTCAACTTCAAGTATAAATTTTCATGAAAATTCAGATCAATATCAGAATAAAAAATAATCGGAGCAAAATCTATAGTAATCTCTTCAAATTTGGAAATAATTATATTTGCAACACATAATGAGCCAAAAACAAGGCTGAATAAGAACCTATGTTTGCCAACTATCGAGCACATTCATTTTCTTATCAGTGCTATGTGTACGTCATTACATAATTTCTAAACATTTGCTTGAAATACATGCATAGTGTCAACCTCATCTCTAAACAACAGATATTGACAGCCTCACATACAGTAACCTGAATTTCAAGTTTTGAGCCACGTCAAACATCTGGCGATTCGTGCCAAAATGTGTGACAACCAGCCTCCACCAGATCGAAATGGAGGACCAAATAGGCCATGCGCCAAAACTTACACACCGGTCAATCTCCACTTTTCCATTCTGAGGATACTTTTTTTTTGGTAAAAAGCTATTTTGAGAGAATCTGTTCTGATACATCGCTGTATTGAGTCTCGCTATATCGAGTTTTGCTGCTCAGGAAAAGGCACAACGAGATGTTTTCTGACTTTTAATAATAAATCATCATACGAAATGAATCTCAATTTATGCATTCAATAGTAAATACGCAACTAATAAATTAATAAATTAGTAACAAATCAACATAAAAATATACATGCAAATCTGGCCAATCACACGTCCAGAGCTTTAGGGTGATGCGTCTTTCTTGTTTACCCGACCTGACTGCACGAGGTATTATATGCATGCAAGGCACATAATCATAAAAGACATTGCAATCGATGTACAGGTATACTGATGATCCGTAAGGCAAGCAGGTTGAAAATGCCGGCCGAAAAAATTGAGCAATCGAAAGATGTCGTGGCGAATAGATACACAAATTATTTCTTTATAAGTTTTTGTAATAGATAAATTTTTAAAGTTTTCTTTCAAACTAGATTGGGCGATACGTTCGCCGACCGCCTATTGTCGCTGGCGGCCGCCGACGGCGTACTAGTCGACGACGATGAAGCGTACTCCGATTCGACTACGGATACGGGCGATATAGCAGCTACCGCCCTGGCTGATTCTTCATTGACCGAATCCACGTAACGACGGTTGGCCATTTCGAGCCGAAGTGTCGCTTCGGCGTTTTCGTCGACGACGCTGTTGCTTTCGACGTTTACGTTCTTGTCGTCGGCGGCGGCGCACATCGACGCCGAATCCGCAACGCACATCGACGACGGATCGTATAGATATTGCGCCGAAATGGCGTTGAACGCGCTGGGCGGATAGCCGCCGACGTTTTGGCTTTGTAACATCGACGACCCGTAATACGACGACGAAGGTTGTTGGCCGGCGGCGTAATAAGCCGTCGACGCGGACGTCATCATTATCTGTTCTTCGGAGGCTGGAATGCTGATCCACGCGCTGCTGGCACCATCGGCAGCCGCGGACAATGGGCCGAAATTGTTGTAGAAAGTTAAATCGTGTTGGGGCACGATTTGTAGGATTGGTGATGGGTAAGTTTGTTGTTGTTGATTACTGTATTGTTGCACGTAAGGTTTGATGGGGTAGGAGGCGCCGATGTATGAAGAGCTCTGATCGATAGGTTCGGCAAGGGTCGTCGTGGGGACTATCATCGGGGAAGAGTCTGAAATGAGAATACCAGACACTCATACTTATCGTATCATGTACAAATAAAATCGAGGTCTGTTCTGTGCTACAATTTTATTTTTTTCTTTCTTTTTTCCTCTTTTGTTCAATTCAGACATAATTGAGACCTGAAGCTTGTTTATAAACATCAACGATTCAGTCATAATATGTCTACGGCCGGTGCCAAAAACCCCGTCCATAAAAAACTGCACAAGATGATTATCCATATATACAAAAATGTAAGCTTCAATTTAATTCAAACCTTATATCGACTCGTTCTACGATGACTGTTGAATTAAATTTCTTTAACCAGGAGTTAAGCCGCAACTTAGCTCATACCTGTAATTGGGGGTACCCCAAATTTGGCCAACTCTATACCCAACCCCCCCAAACTTGGAAAAATTAGGAAAAAGTGTCTTTTTGGCCTTTTTTCGACCCCCTTCCAACTGGTCGAACCTGCTACAGGTATGGCTTAGCTACAACCCTACAACCTAGAGTAATGTTATAACATAGAGAATTAAGCTGAAGCTTAAGCTGCTGCCAAGCCGTAGCATAGGTTTGACGAAGCCAGTCCTTGGCATATATTTCATCTCAGGAACAACAAAAAAGCCATTTAATGGCAAATATCAAAAGAGTATCACAGATTTACACTGATACAGGCTCAGACATCCCCACGGGAAGAGATATGAGGGGGGTATTACCCCCACAAAATTGATCACTGGTTGCCTAATTTTGAGACACACTGAAGCGTTTAGTGAACATTTAGCTACACTACCCCGCAAACTTTCAACTTTACCCCTATCTACTCCGCAAACTTACTTACCAGTACTTATAATCCATGAAACTTTACAAAAATCCATAATTGCGTTTTCGGCAACGATAACGTAGATTATCAGTAGGTCCTAAGCAGAGCACCCCATGGGGGGTATTACCCCCGTCTTAGATTTGGAAATTCATTTACTAGCCCCATAAAAATAGCTCACTATAGCAAAAAATTTTGGTAGACCTCATCCTCTCCCCAGCAGGTTATAGTAATTCGAGAAAAATTGCACAACGTGTGATTCTGAGGAATTACTCACTGACACATTCACTGAGCAAATGATAATGGGAAAATATGCAACTTCTGTGCCATATAGCGATTTTTAGGAAAGGATATCAGCACATTAATATATACTACTTGTAGGAAATCATTATAAATATAATTGGGAGATGAAATAATGACTTATGTATATCAAAAAATCGCCCCTTGGGAAGAAAAATATTACGTTCTTAAAATTCTTCCTCTTCATGCTCTCCTTTCCCTTTCCCCGCTTCTGCGTTGGGTCTTCTGTGCGCTTATGGTTACCCAAGCTATGGCATACTTTCCTGCTATGAGTTGAGACATGTGAGTCTGTTGCATGTGAGTCTGTTGACGTGGATCAGGAGTGGTACTTGATTTCAAACTCGTAGTTCATAGTCTAATGGGATTGATAATACTAAAGCCACTTTCAGTATCAGGACGTTCAATTGGAAGCACTGTTCCAAGCCTTATCAGTGATGGAATAAGCCCATACTGCTGAAGATGCTGGTTCAAATAATGTTTCCAAACGTATGTTGTGCCCCATTCTTGAAATGTGCAGGAATCAGTTGGCACGACAGTCTTCAAAGTGTGACTATTCTGTGCGTCTAATTAGTGCATTCAAGTTGCATGATTGGGAGCTGGAAAATGGAGTTGAAATAGTAGATGTTTTTTGACTGAAAAAACATAAAGTAGGGGCATCAGGGCCGTATTTAGAGGGGGGCGGGGGGGGCGGTAGCCCCCCCTGTCGTTGTAACGAAAAATTTTTTTCCAGCCCTTGTTGTAATAAATAGCAGTTGGTGGAAACTAGTGACACTGACGTTCATATTACCTATTCAAATATCCTTGAATTTTCATTCTAAAACTTTAAATTAAATTATTTTTTCAGAGTAGCATTTTAAAAATATCAACTATAAATTATAATGAAACGTAGCTTAGAACAGTTTGTTTTCAATCATCAAAACGAACGGCTCAAAATGAATCGATAGCAGCACCTATAGCCGAGCCCATAACACGTGAAGCGAACAATAACAAGTGCGAACAATAATTTTAGAATGTTTATAAATTAAAATTGCTTTCAGTCTATTATTAGTTATCACTGTATTCAGGTAAAACAAATTAGGCAATGCTTTGCCTTGCTATCGGACACAATCAATTTCATAAACGGCTCAAGTGGTCGAAGGAAAGTTTTAGAACAATTATGTGGCGAAAAACGAGAACAAAAGAACAAAAAAAAAACAAAAGACGCTTAGATTTTTTATTATGATTTTTTGTGATGTTTTTCAGTGATCTGCAGTTGTACGGATTCGGTGCGCATTATTATTGTTGATTGTTGAAATAAAATTTTGAAGAAAAATATGCCTTATTAAACCTTCAACTCACATATGTCGCTACACTACGCTATATTTTCTTGACACTTCAAAATTGTCTATATTTTTGAAGTCGCCCCCCCCTATCAAAAATTCCTGGATACGGCCCTGAGGGGCATTATTCATTTTTTAAAGCTCTATGTGGTGAGAGTATTACACCACCCCCTCCTTCGCAAAAAAGTTGGGAGCAAAAAAAGGTCACAGCATATTTCAAGTACTACCCTTAAAATTTACGATTTTACCCCTACCAAAATTTACGACTTTGGGGACCTCTGGTCCTAAGTATTGACTATCGAATGCATGTTTCGACCTTGAGCTTGTTAAAATCGAGTGTAAACAGAGTTTCCATTATTCACCAATTTTACCCAAATTTTAGTGTAAAAAGGGTGAAAAATGAATAGTGTAAGTTTACACTGCTATGGGATATTAAAAGTTCTCTAACCATAGATGCACATGGGAAGGCTAGGGGCGGGTTAGCCTTTTACCTGAGACCCTGACCACCCACCTCTGGCCCAAAGAACATCGTCAAACACTCCGCCCTGAGCTTTTTCCAAGACAGTTTTTTTGATGATTTTTGTGCATATTTTCTATAAAAAACAAGCTTACAGAACTTTTTTCTTGGTTTTTTGCTCGTTCACCCCATACCCCCTGGATAAAAAGTCGAAGGACACTCCCATCTGGAAAATTCTTGCCGTGCACGTCTGTCTCTAACACGTATTATTTAGGAGTTTTTACTCGAAGACCATACATGTATGACGGCACAGAAATTTGGAGTTAACAGCCCTAATTATTTTATAAATGTTTACAACTGAATCAAAATTCTTCAGAATACTTTAAAACTTCGTTGTAGTATGTTTCTCAGTATGCTCTTCCACCCCCTTGAACTTTTTTCAGGATATTTTCCAAAAATTTTACATCAAACTTGCTGGTCTTGTGCTTAAATAGAACTGAACTATATTTTGAAATCATATTTATTTTATGTTTAATGATATTAATTATATAATATTCGATCGCAAAATATATTTTTGAAAAATTTACTCACGTAAAAAACGTATGAAAATCCAATAAGATGGGAATTCTGCTAGGGGTCAGCCAGCGTTCTCTAGAGGTCAAGTCCCTTCGCAAAGCCCCCTCATGGACTCTTATGTTGGATAGCCCAGTAACCGTTAATTCGAGTCTTCAAAATCCAAGATTCAAGTTTTGACATTCCGGGCTATTGGAAAAGCTTGCCTCCAGTTGTTCTGTAATAAAGTTTACCCCTAGGACTGGTGATTCTCCAACCAAAACGGCAGCTTCATACCTGAGTGGCTTGGAATGGCTGACGCAGATCTTTCAACACTGGTGATTGAGGTTTCACGAAGTCTCTTGCTCCAGAAAGACAGAAATCAGATTGATGTTTCTCACGGTCCAAAAATATTGAATCTTTTTTCTTTTCTTTCCTTGAGAAATATTTTTTGCAGAGCTGTAGTCAGCGTGACATCCTCACAACTGCCGCTTGCCAATGGTGGGACACTCCGGGACAGTCCTTAAGGCTTCATCCGGGGATTCTAGTGCTCGATATTGCTGGATCTTGGTTCAAATTCATGCCTTCTAAGAGATCCGACCTCTGTTTACATTGACCTATGATAAGTTGACAATTCATAATATCTGAAAATGAGATATTACGGGCAATTTTACACGCTGAGTATTGCGGCAGCATTGATTATGCATAGAGGCTTTACTTAGCATAGATAGCAGCATCCTAAAGTTTGGAGTTTTGACGTTTTTTAGCATTTTTTGTTTCGAAATATGGTCAAATGTTCATTACATGCATTAAACCATTCTCCATTTGTAGATATGAAAATTTTTTTTAATTATTTACATAACACTTTTCATGCTGTTTTAAAGTGTCAAAAAGGAAGTCGGAATGAACAGAAAAAGTCATTTGGGGCTCTTTTCGAAAACCTTGACATAGGATACCGCAGAATTTTTTCGTTATTTCTGTAGCCATTAATGTTCAACATACATGGTTTCAAAATTTCAATCAAATTTTCGTACCGTACGGCGAAAGTTGATACAAAAATGCTGGTTAATTCCATTAAATATGCCATTAGTGGGGGACAAGAAGCACTGAAAACGTTCAGATTAGAAGTATAAAAAGCTATGATGTGGGTTGAATCGTTGATACTATACTTTCATATTTATGTTTAGGCATACATGTAACGGGGCCCCGAGGTCTGGGGGGGGGGTCAGGCGACTTTTTCTGGGCCGGTGGTCAGTAATTCCCTAAATTTTGGGGGTAAGGGTCTCCCAAGGAAAAAAATAGATTTTTTTCACTGAAAAAGTTCGAAAATAGTAATTTCCTTTTAAACAAACCAAAAGATTATAGTTATGGTGCAAAGCGCCGAGAAAATCCACATTTTTGACCAGACAACCCCAAAGGGAGGGGTATGAGGGGGTATTACCCCTACCTAAAGTCCTAAAATTTTATCACTGGGTGCCTAATTCTGAGACAAAATGTAGCGTTTAGTGGAAATTTAGCTACACTACCCTCACAAACTTTCAACTTTACTCCTACCTGGAAAATCTGACCTTGGGGACGTAGGTTCTTGACCATCAAAAAATTGACATTTTTCGTTAAAAAAGTGAAACTTTTCTGTATTTTTCCGACGAAAAGTGTCCGTGCGCCAACGGCTACCAAATGCATAGCCATAGGATTGGAAAATCCAGGGGGCGGTCGCCCAATAGCTAGCCACATGGTCGACGATTTATGGGGGGTGGGACTTCCCATCCCATAGCATTTCCCCAATTACATGTATGTGTTTAGAATGTTTGTGATACAGAATGTCTCGCAAAAGATGATTCTTCTCTTCGTTAATTTGATTGAAAAACAATTCGAAGCTGAAGGTTTGGTTTTACAAAATAAATATCTACCTGATTCTGACCTATGTTATAAACTGTGAGAAAGTGGTCTACAATTGGAGGCACATTGTTATCAATCATTCAATGTCAGCCGGATGAAATAAAATAGAATGATTTTGATTTTCAGGTACAATTAATTTTCAAATTATCATAGCCTAAGTCGACCTTATCAGAAAGCATGTCTTATGCACATAGCAACCTACCCGAATAAAGATCTAGATTTCGATTGGCCTTGGAACGCTTGCTGCTCACGGTTGATGATGAACTTTTCGCACCGCAATTGGACTTAGACGTCAGGCCAACTGGACAGGAAATATTGTTGTTTCGCGACAAAGAGGGAACGACAGTGACGCCATTCGACGCCGCCAATTGGCCGCTGCCATTGCCCCCGCCGACGACAGATTTTTGTTTCCGTTTCCTGGTCTGGATGCCTTCTTTGCGCATATTGGGTGGTCGTTCAACCTGTAGAATTAAAAAAAAATTTTATAACACATATGCCAAAATCCATATGGCCAGAGCGACAGAAAAAAAATAACGCTTGGTGATGGACTCGAACCCTAGATTTTCTCCATATAAAGCAGATGCACTAGCCATGCAGTGTATACAGATTACGCAACGTTATGAACAGCTGAATGCATCACTTCGACACTCTACCATTGGACGGTCACCAGTGTCATATACCAAAATCCATATGCCCAGCATGTCAAAAAAATAAAGGTTGGTGATGGCCAAGAACCATCGACGTTTTGCATACAAGGCAGACATGATACTTATACTGCACTAACCGAGCCACCTGGATGGGTTTGGGAATAGCGATTGTGGTACTGGTTGGAGTGTGCAGGGTAGGTGGAGAAAGAAAGGCACTGGTTGGTCAGCAATGTCATAGGTGGAAAACCGCTTGGCTAGCATGTCAGAAAAATATTGCTCGGTGAGAAGCTCTAACCTTCTATCATCAGCCTGAGAGGCGGACGCACTACCTACTGTGCAAACTGATCCACCTAGACAGTTCGAAGTTGTCGTTGCAGCGGTAGTATTATTTGTGTGGCAGGATAACAGCCAGATGCGCCACTAAAACATGAACTTTAGTCTCGCACTTATCATTCTTGATCTGGAAATCGGTCAACTCTAATAAAGTTTCATGGAATATGTCAAAACGACCAAACATTTAGCACATGATTTAAACAATCTTTTTCAGCATCGATAGAATTATGTATAATATCTGAAATATTCGAGCGGTCATTAGATGCCTGAAAATTGGCAGTTCTCCATGATTTCAAGCACGTTTTGGATATAAAAAGGAAAATGCTTCAAATCCACAGCAAGCTGTTTCGGATTGTTTTAGAATGTAAAGCCATTTTTCCCAGAGTTTTATTTATAGGCTTAATAAATCCATTCGACACCTCAAAGTTTAAAATTCTCATAACCGTGGGAAATTCTTCGCCCCACATAGCAGAACATTTTAAAGACTTTTACGATCGTAAAATCTAGAAATTATTTTCAGAAAAAGGAGAGCTGAAACAGGGGCTCGATCAATACATGAACTATACATGCAGAACACAGGCTGACCCACCAGAATTTCAATTGTTTGAGATTTCTATACCATGAAATGAGCAGCAAATTTTTTTGCCGAATGGTACCCAACAAGTTATGTATAAGATGAATATAATTTTTAAATGATTCTTGAAAATTTCATACCAAAATGTTGAAAATAAGAAAAAAATTAATTTTTTCTTCGAACTAAAAGAGCACACTGACAAACGTCTAATCTTTCGAAAACAATTCGGGCCTTCCTCCCTTCCCCAAAAAGATTCTATGCTTTACACGTATGGTACTAATAGATTTCCGGAAATTGTTGATGGCGCATTGTTCGAGTATAGTCGTGTTTTCGCTTCATTACACATCATTCTTCATTCATCCATATAAAGCTCATTTATTCGCATATTTCTCACAGTCGCCACAAATAAGTTTAGACCTAATTTGCAAATTCAAAATTTTTCAACAACCATATCTCCATTGTATATCACGATGTAACCAAGCAACAGAATTTTTTTCCCAAGTTGCACTTTGCGACCTGGTTTTTGCAAAAATAACCCTGATGATTGATTTGAATAATGACTGATCTAATTGTTCTGTGATTGCCCTTGTTATTCTGTGTTTGATTGAAAATGTATTCAAAATGATTGATCTGTTATGTGGGCTTCTACTGTGATTTTGAAGAGTGTTTTTGAATAAATTTGTTGAAAAAAAGCATTGTTTTCATATTCCCACATTCGCTGACAAACCTTTTAGTTTTGGCTTGTTGAAATTCGGATTGGCGTGTAAAATTTTGACGATAGAAGCCAATTGGCCTGTCGAGGAAAAATGAAAAAAAACCGTTTTGCACAGTAAAAATTAAATGAGTAAAAGCTTCGATTCGTAATTTTAATTACAGTATTATTGTTTGTCATTATTCAATTTAGAAACATTTTGTAAAAACCAGAGTATACTGCAGAATAGATGCCAGAAAAAAAAATTCACATTATTTTTGAAAAAATTTCCAACTTGATAGGGTTGGAATTGACCCAATTCTAGACTACCAGTTGATCCACAATCAATCAATAATTTGTCCTTTTCTATGACCAAATACGGAGTTTTGACTCGCATCATGTTTTCACATAAATCGGAAGAAAAGATAATTTTCTAAGTAAAGATTTTAACCCAGGTTAGCAACAGATTCTGCATGGATGTGAACTCGAATTCTAATCTTTAACTTCACACGATGAATCTTGCTCTAGCTCTGAATTCTAAAATTTCGATTGTCAATTTCATTGAAAAATTGAAACAAAAAATTGAATTTTTGAATTCAGATTAAAATTTTAAAAAAATTTTGTATTCAAAATTCATTTAATGGACAGAATGAACTTTTTTGGAAGGTTCAATTCTGATTAATCGATTAGGGACAAGATCAGATATCCAAAACATTATGAATGCAGTTTCGGTGCATTTAAAATCTAGTGTGGTGTAGAGCTTCACACCGGGTACCCGAATTACCTGGGTATAACCGGGTACGAAATGAAAACCATTACCCGGGTACCCGCGGGTACCCGGGTAATTCGGGTACCCGTTTTGTATCACGTATAATATGTAGACTTGAGAGCAGAGGTGTATGCATAGTTTTTTTAGCCTTTTACAAGCCATGGCTTGTTGGACTGACAAAATGGCTTGTAGAATTTTAGTCCAACAAGCAAAAATGGCTTGTCAGAATTTTTTGAGTCATGTGTTTGATCATATCGGATACAGAAAAGATGCATTTTGGTGCATTTTAGAAGGTCATAATCTCAAAATTTTCCGGCGCTTGGCGCCGGTTATAACTTAAATAAGCATTATTATTTATTTCCTAGCTCAGGCGCTGCTTCTAACATGTCTACCTTCATTTATCATTTAATCTTTAATAGTTTTAATCATATTAAACTTATTATCTCATGTTTCAATTGGTAATCTTCAATATTTCATCTTGATATTTAATGAAGATTCACATTTTTTCCCTTGACACATTTTTTGAGAAAGATCAATACGTCAAGTCTGTAAACTTTTTGAAGTGATTATTCCTTTCTCAACGTAAAATCAATCCAAAAGCTTCATGGAAGTAGTTTTCGGAAACTTCTACTCTTCTTGCTCATATCTTTTTGGCCAAGTTCATTAGAGTGTGTGAATAAATTGATGGTTTTAAAATTTTTCAAACATGAAATTCCAGAAATTACGACCTTTGAACAGAAAATTTGAAACTAATTCTTCAAACAAGTGGTTGGAAAATTGATTTTCTAGTATCGCAGAATGTCAATACCCAAAAAAACTTTCCGGCGTTTCAGGCAGGAAAGATTAATATAGCTTTTTTGGGCTCTCACTTGTCATCATAGACGACTTAACCGTCGATTTCTCTGGATAGTTTGGTGAAAAATTTTTTCCACAATGCTTGTAGATAAGACTTCGATCAAACTCAAAAATTTCAAATGTTTCCTGAATTTTAATGAATTAACGGCTCTAAAATGTTATTGAATAAATGTTGAATGACATCTCTTTTTTGATCGATTGCCGTGATGCTCAATATATACATTTCTTTAGAAAATAATCTAGCATTGAAATTTATTCACGCATACTGATATTATAAAATTGGCTTGCAAAAATTTGGAATGGCTTGTAAAATTTAAGGTCAACAAGCCACTTGGCTTGTGACTCCTAGGTCAAAAAAAAACCCTGGAGGTATGCAAATTTTGCTTTGTCTCGTCAATAATATTGAGCTATCGTGATGTGATGTGTAGTATTTTGCAGCGTAGGTGCGTCGATGATATGTATCAATCATCATCTCTAGCATTATATTCGCAATATACCTACCTATGCAGCCTATTGTATACAACAACACAACCAGTGTTTCAACACAAGTGTTGAAAAATATTATGTAGTAGGGACTACGGAGTGTGTGTAATGCATCATTCTATTTTCACAGTGTATCTGTCTAATATTATATATGTACATTAACATTACAACTCATTTTAACATGTACCCGGGTAAACCCGGGTAATTTGGGTACCCGGGTAATGAATAAAAGGGTACCCGGGTACGAAATTTTTGTCATGTGAAGCTCTAGTGTGGTGCATGAACTTTTGGTGCAGAAAAAGCAATGCAATAAAAGATGATCCGATCAAAATAAGGAAAACGTTGAACTCATTTCTTAAAAATATTCAAACAGTTGAAATGACATATTTGATTAGTGAAGAATGAAATAATCGGACATTTCCAGGTCTTTCAGGTTCGCTGAGCACTATAATTATATCAATGCTTTTTGTGTCAATATTTAGTTTATTAAACCACGTAATAAGCAGCATTATTCAAACTAACCTTACGGTAAAATAAACAGAAGCAACTTTTTGATAATGTTTATTATGGCTCAAATGTGATGTTTTTGAGAGAATCTAACAATTTTCTAAACCTTTAAATACTTTTTGATTGGAATCGATTCCAAAGCTGAATGGACACTGAATTTCATTGCAATAAATTTTTTTCATGAAATTTTCAGAAAGTGCCTGTATGCAGGTCGTATTATGACTAAACAGTTTACAGTAAAAATGACTCTTCAAAAAAATTTAAATATGCAAATTAGGCTCAAACTTAAACTCAGGATATGGCCTTCTTGTAGCAGTGAGAAACATTCCATTAGATGCGGATGAAAGGGTGGTGAAAACGCAACCGTCCTCGCGCAGAACAGCGTCCACTATTTTCGAAAATGAATTCGATCGAGACACACTGTTTCAGGTCCCAGCTTTCTGAGAATATCTTAAGATTGTTTAGCAGTTCCAAAACCAGTCAAAAACATGAGTCCACGAAAATAACTAATTCACTAAGAGTTGAATTTGAAAACTTTTCAGGGTAGCCGTCAAGGAATAATCCATGACAAAAATGAAGTAAGTCAGTACATTTCGGATTGTCATGAAATCTTGGATATGACCGGAACTTCCTTCTGGGGGGTGCGTTTTTACGTCACCTAACTAATGCACTAACCTTATGCAATTTGTAGTAAAGCCCACAAGCGTTACAAACCGGTTCGCCATCGCCGTTCCGGCGCCAAAGGGTCGTGGTCGTCGTCTGGCAATTGTGGCACTGGAGGCCCTGGCGCTTGCTCGTGTTGGCCTTGAATTGGGGAAAATGATCTAGCATGAGAACGTGTGGAGGAGGATTCAGGGTGTTGGATCTCATCCAGGAAGTGTTTGACCTGACTTTGATCCAAACCATACTACGTGTAACGGGGCCCTGAGATCTGCCGGGGGTTGGGCGACTTTTTTGGGCTGGGGTCACTAATTCTCAAAATTATAGGGGAGGGGTCTCTCTAGAAAAATGAATTAATTTTTTCACCAAAAAATTCCGAAAAATGTTATCAAAAAATGTAATTTTAGTCTGAAAAACTGTAAAAATGTATTCACGGTGCGAAGCACCGAGAAGATTGGCATTTTGCGCTATTTTTTTGTTCAAAAATGGACATTTTTCATCAAAAAATTAACATTTTTCGGTATTTTTCCAACCAAAAATATGGGATCCCTATGACAACCAAATGTCTGGCAAGGAATTAGAAAATCCTGAGGGTTCACCTAATGGCTAGCCATATGGCCCACAGTTTCAGGGCGAGTTCCTATAGCACTTCCCCATTTATACGTACGATCCAAATCAAATAGAGACTATTCACGTCAGAAGAATTTTTTGGTTGCCAAATATAGAAAATTGGGCACTAATTGATAGATCTCATTGAGATGTATTCAATGACATGTTTTAGAATAGTTATCTCTATTCTTAACGGGGTTATGATGGTTAAACTTTCTCAAAAATTTGATTTTTCTTGCTTTCGATTCCTAGGTGTGACCCTCCGAAACTTGACTTGAACTCTGAAAACCTACAGAAACCAACCCACGATGACGTCAGATTATTCTAAAATTGCTAAAGCTCACCGCTTTCTTCGATGTCGGGCATTTCAGGACAGATGCCGAAATAAGTCGACCACCGCCGCCGCTTGACATCTCGGCTCCGACATCTCGCGACAATGCTGAACCGTATTTGCCCACCGCCGATGTCGATTTGGTAAACTTGGAGCCGATACCCGCACCGTGGCTTCTGGTGGTCGGCACACTGCCGGCGGCGACGAATTCCGGGGGCGGCGCAGCAACATTCGTCGCCGTCATCGTCGAAACTGCGACGGTGACATCGTCGACGCCATACAACGACGAAACGGCCGCTGTCGGCCGGGCCATCATTTGCGCGACGGACGCCCGTTGGCAACAGGCGCTGCAAAGGTAATGGCCGCCGGCGTCTTGGCGCCAAGCGTCAGGGTCCAAGCCAGTGGATGAGGCGCAAGTGGCGGTGCTCGGAGGATCGATGTCGATTTTGCCGCAAGCGACGCATTCCTTGCTGACTATGTTGGACGACGGAGGGAGGCTATCGAGATCGACGGGCGATTGATTAATGGTCGTATTCGAGTTGGCGAAAAAAAGGGATTGGTGCAAAGGGTCTGAAAAAAATTAAACAGTGAAGGATGATTCTAAAATGATACGAATTTTTCATGATTTTCTCGCTATAATTACGACAGAAATAATCGTTCTTGTTCGATAAAACATTTGTCGATGCTGCTGACTGTACATGCACATAGTGCAGGGTATGTAAGGTAAGCCCTCCTGCCTGAGACCCTGGCCACCCACCTGGCCCTAAAAAATCGTCAGACATTCCCCCTGAAATTTTTCTATGACAGCTTCTCTGATGATTTTATGTACATTTCGTATGAAAAACATGCTTGTGGAACTTTTTTGTTTTTTTGCTCGCCCCCATCGCCCCCAGGCCAGCAAAATATCTGAGGACCCTCCCTCCTGGAAAATTTTTGCCGTGCATGTCTGATGCTGATAAAGCTTACTGTCGCAAAAATAAAAAGATCACGATCTTTGCGTTGATCTAACCAATGTTTTCAAAATGCCAGTGTCAGAGGAGTCTGAGCAGATCAGGGTCTTTTGATGACTGAAAACTTTTTGGAATCGTTCCCCGTTCCCACATATTATATTTGACTTTCAGCTATCAGAACCTAAAAACTCAATAGTCCGAAATGAGAAGGTTCATTTGAAAAGATTCGACACCTTCGAATTTGATGCGAGAATTTTTGGAGGGTTACAAGGAAAAATTTCCTAGCTTTGCTCCGCCCATTATGTTTCTGCATATTGGGCTCTTTATGGGCCGATTCCTAGGTCATGACTTGCAGGAGGAGGACACGATATTTGCCATCTCAAAAACCTGACGAAAAATGAAAAATTAAATAACTTTCTGAAATTACTGCATTTATGGGTGGAAAACACGCTTTTTCGTGAAATTTCGATTTCCAAATTCAAAATATCGCCTGATCGGTGGCGGTTCCCTCATCGCAGCAGAATCCTGGCTGATCCTCCCTAAAGCATTTTTATTTTTTTGGAATTTGTATACCATGAAATCAGAGGTCCCCTAGGTCAAATTTTTCAGGTAGGGGTAAAGTTGAAAATTTGCGGGAGTAGTGTAGCTAAACATACCTGTAATTGGGAAAGGTTGGGGGGGGCCCACACCTAGTGAGAACCGATGGCCAAAAATTTGCCATCGGCTGATGGCGATGCATCGGCTGTAACATGTATAGAATGCAACCTGAAGTTGCTACACTGTAATAAATTTAAAATTATTATGAATTATTCACCAAGTTCTACTGATATTTTCAATATTCAATAATTGACAACATTTTATTCATCCAACTTGTCATTAACAAAGGCATCTGTTATACTACCTTTACTTTCATTGCTGAGTTCACTAGAAGCTTCTTCAACTTCAGCCTGTTTTTCCAGTTTGCACTATTGAATCCAATCTCAGCAATAAACGGGATCTTTTTCCACTTCTAGCATCTTTTGCTTTTTAAAATGATCATTCACAAGCTACTGACCCAATTGGAGCTGATAAAAACTTCATGGCAAGCTGAAGAAATTTTTTTCATAATGAAACTTATTTTCAACAGCACACTATTTTGACTCACATTAGCTAATTCTGGTTTTGTTGCAGCATTTTTCTTCCATTATTCTAGTAATCTATTCTAAAACAATGGCTTTTGCTTGTTCAAATGTTGACATTGCATATTTTTCGGGCTACAGGTCATCTTCAGATAAACTTGCAATGGCCAAATAAATAGTGCCTGAAATTGGTCAGTTTTGTGTAAATGCTTGAATTATCTACATTAGTATTAATTGTGGCTTACTGAGAAAGTTTGGAGAATGAGATTGAAGATTCATTCAAAGTTTTGAACCATATTTTCAGAAAAGCATTGATTTTGTTGTTTTTGATCGACAACCATTATAACTAAAGCTAGTTCAGCTTTGTCTTCTGCTTGAGGATCACAGAAAGCCTAAATTATTTAATTTTGATTTGTGTGATCAATATGTATTATATTTCAAATTTCAATCCATCCTTTTTAAATCGAGGATCTAGTAAAGATGCCAAAGCATGAAGTCTATTGTCTTCAATGGGTTTAAAGTGAGCTCGATTATCATTTATATAAAAATATTGATTCATTTTTCCCGACAATTCCTCCTTCAATGAACCCAATCCAGCAAAGTTGAAATATGGATTGAGTGGCGTAAAATTCTTAATCTACGATTCTTTAATTTATGTTTTTCAAAAAAATTTCGCCACAAAATCTAGCTTACTTTTCTTCAGCTATTTCTTTTAGATTTTACGTTTTTAGATTCATAGGTTTTTACAGTTTCTGCAAAAGATTTTAACAAATTTACAAGCTGGCAAAACATAATTATCTAAGGTGTGGATACATTATACATGTATTAAAGTATATTCTTACTGCCGTAGCTAAAATATCCCATTCAAAGCTTGTCAAATGCTTGCTATTTAGTTCATTAATGGTAACACAGGGCAAATATGCCAGACATCAAAACAACCATTTTCACAAGAAAATAATGTATTTACTAAAGTAACTGTAAAATATATATGTGAACAATCTGTTTTTAAGCATAAACACCTGCAATCACTGTAACAAAAAGTTGCCAAACAATCGGCCATCGACCGATTATTTGGCAAAACATCGGCCGATGGCAGAAATACCCGATGCATCGGTCCATCATTACCCACACCCCCAACTTGGTCGAACCCTATACCCAAATGTTGGGACCCTCACCTCCAATTCAACCCTATATCCAACCCCCCAAAACTAGGAAAAATTAGGAAAAAAGTGAATTTTTGGGTTTTTTTTGGGAAAATTTTCGAAATTTTTTCGACTTTTTAGGGTCATTTCGACCCCCCTCCCCAAAATTTTGGAAATTTCGGGATCCCACCCAAAAATTTTCGGTTTACCCCCCCTCTGAACTGGTCGGACCTCTTACAAGTACGTAGATAAATGTCCACCAAACACGTCATTTTGTCTTGAAATTATGCAAATGCAACCAGTGATCAACTTTAAGGACTTTAGGTAGGGGCAGGGCCGTGCACAAGGTGGGGGACGGGGGGCGCCCGCCCCCCCCCCCCCCCCCATTGAAGCCGCGTGCAAACAGTGTATCGCGTAAAATCAACATTCTCTGGGGCTATTCAGTAAAAAAAAATTTAGTCCGCCCCCCCCATGAAAAAATTCTGCGCACGGCCCTGGGTAGGGGTAATACCCCCATCATACCGCTCCCTATGGGCAGTCTGCATTAAATTTAGAAGTAAATTTTTCTCAAGTAAATGCTGCAAACAAGTGTACTAAGGCTTAACGGGCCATGGGGTCAATTGCCCAACGCCTGTTGTCCCATGATTCTATGACCTCCGGGGAAAATTTTTAGAAGGCTCCACAAGAGGTGAAAATATTAAAAAACCAGGTAAAACAAGTGACGAAACAATATAATTATGCCTAATATCACAAAATACATTAACATCATTTATTGGGTAGCGCCTGGTGGGCGCTACCCAATAAATCTCGAAGTGATTTTCTACAAGACCTCGTCTAATAATATTACAAGATTTGGGTGTAAAGGAATGTAAAAGCCCACATCTGATGTAAAAAACTTTAAAAATCTGATAACATGAGTGTCGAAACTATCTGAGAACTCCTAAGCTCGAAAAAACTGATAAACAACCGAGTTTATGTTGTGTGTGTTAGGCTTTTGGCATGGGGTTTGTATTACATAGACTACAGGTTATTGTAGCAGGACTGGCACAATCGAACGTTTATTTACTGCAGGGCTGTTTGAGATGAGGAATTTAAGGGTGTGTGTGAGATGACAGAATCATAGAACCGAAAATGATGGGGAATTGTAATGGGTATTCGAACTTGGATTGTTATACTGTAGTCGACTAGAAATGGTATTCGACAAAACAATGAGAAAGAACGATTCTAAGTTGAATATCGGTTGAATTGGACGTTTCTATATTCCCCATGAACCCAAAAGACGATTAGACCAATTTGGGGTTTCTAATTTATTGAGGATAGAAATATGTAAAACATACAAATAGCTTTATAGACAAAATATAAGAAGACAATAGAATACGCAGAATAATTACGTAAAACGAGAAGAAAATATTCGAAAGGGCAGAAAGTAGAGGCGGAAAGATGGGATAGGGAAAGGGAAGGATAGTGGTCGGTCGGAAAAAATGAGAAAAGGGAAGAGTGTGAAAATCGACCGAAAAATGAACAAGAACTGCGGTTTATATATGAAAAAAAGATAAATAAAAACTATCATAAAAAATAGTCATGTGATGCAATGAAAGCTAGTAATTTGGCTAGATAGAATAGTGAAAGAAAGAAACTGGACGATTATGATTCAGGAAATATAATGATGAAAGAGTAGAATTAAGAAAGAAGAATGTTTTTAGGAAGTTCTAGGCATGAAAATATTTGACAGGATGAATAGAAATGATAAGACGAAAAAGTATAGAAGTATGATAAAAACAAAAGGAATAAAGAGGAAATAATAAAAATGGATGCAAAACGATCAGAGAACTGAGACTGTAAATGGAGTGAAGAGAACCAGAGAAACTACAGTAACGGCCACTTACAGTAATTTCAGGATTCTCACATGTATACCTAAAAAAGCGTCGAAATCTACTTTCTAAACTTTCTGCTCCTATTTGGAAAGTTTCGCAAGTGAAAAGTGTAATCTAGTAGGCCCGTATTTAGAGGGGGAAGAGGGGAATTCCACCCCCCTAAAATTTTTTTATAATAAAGTTTTTAGCAATATCATTGTACTTTACATCACAATTTCCAAATTAAACTATTTATTTACATACTTTCCGTCGAACATAGAATTTAGCCACTAATCTAACCACACATTAACCAAGTGAAGGTAAGTCGTCTCTACTTCAAGAATGATTTTCTTTTTATTCAGTAAATTCTAAAAAAAATTTGGAAAATTCCCCCCCCCCTTTAAAAATCCTGGATACGGGTATGTAATCTAACAGGGTAAACATAGGTCAAAAATCGAATAAAAGAAGTATCGAAGATGTCCGATGCCACCGTAACTCCAAAAACAAATGAACATCAAGTTTTTAGTCCACACCACCAGCTGAAACTTTCAAAAAACGTTCTAAAAAATCTTCGCCTCACGCGATCTGAGGCTTTCAACGCACTGTTTTTCCCCAAATCGTGCTTTTTGGGGAAAAAATTCGGAAATGGGGAAAAATATTTTCCCCATTTGGGAAAAGAAATGTTTGGTGGTCGTATATGTAGAAAAGATGTATTTTGGTGCATTTTTGAAGTCTAAACCTCAAAATTTTCCGACGCTTCGCGCCAATTATAACATTGATAATCATTATTCTTCATTATCTAGCACAGGCGCGGCTTTAAGCTTGTCCATCTTCACCTATCATTTAATCCTTAATAGTTTTCATCATGTTTTACTTGGTAATCTTCAACATTTCATCTTGATATACCTAATAAAATTCGCATTTTTAATTAATACATTTTTTTGAGAAAGACCAACGCGTCAACTTTTTCCAATTTTCTGAAGCGATTCTCCCTCGCTTAACATAAAATGAAGTCAAAAGCTTCATGGAAGCAGTTTTCGAAAATTTCACTCTTCTTACTCGCATTTTTCGCCCACATTCATAAAATTTCACCAATAAATTACTGGATTGAGAATTTTTCGAATAAAAAAGATTTTTGAACAGGAAATTCGAATCTACGGTAAATTGATTATCCGGCGTCATAAAATGTCAATGCACAGAAAAAGAAACTCTTTTTTGCGCTCCCATCAAAGAGGACTAAACAGTCAATTTCTAGTGAAATTCAGAGTCATTATGCTCTTTTATAGATTGCTGGAAAATTTCTTCCACAATGTTTGTAAATTAGACTTCTAACCCCAAAATTTCGCCCCCTGATTTTGATGAATTAACGGCTCTAAAAACATCAGAAGGTTTGAAAAAGTTCAAGAACACTTACATATATAATGCGTCTACGAGCATTTTTAAGCGGAAAAACGACTTGGGGAAGAAATTTTGACCCCCTCTCCATTTAGGGAAAATGCCGGCGGAAAAAACAGTGCTTTGACGCACTTTTTTCGCAGAGACGCATTCGCCACCGTGAAATAGATCAATTTTTTTCGCCATATCCTTTTTATGCTTAAAATGCCATTATATGCTTTATTTATGCATTTTTGAGCTTTTCTGAACATATTCATGCTTCTGCAGTCAGTAATTTATTAAAAATCGAGAAAAAACTAAAAATTTTGATTTGAGGGTCAAATTATAAAGAATTCATCAAATATCATAGTAAAGAAAGTTAACAAAAAATCAAAGCCAGGAAAACCTAAATTGTATACAAATTCGATGGCTGACATATATAAGCGTAATTAAAGAATCATAGACTGCATATGAATCATTCTTGTTGGAAGATGAAACTTTTATAGACTGATTCCATGAATTAAAATTTAAATTTTCCCGGCCCAGATATTAGTGCTTGCACAATATGTATGCGGATATTTTCAACCTGCTAACCAGCAAAAAATGGGCTCGAAGTCAAGGATGTTTCATAAATTTGGGCAAAACAACAAAGTTCGTGAATAGACTTCCGGCGCGAAGCACCAACATTTTTTAGATTTTTGATACTAGAATAGTATATAATAAAAATTGGCCGGTATAGCATAGATAGCCGCATCGGCGGCCGCCGCCGCAGCGACTAAGCAAAAAGCCATTTGAAAGCATGTCACTTAATTTTTTAAATCAGATAAGAAACCAAAAATTAGAATTATTCAACCAGCAGCAGTATCTCTCACTGGCCCAAACTGACGGTGTTTCAATCATTTGCTGAATGCCAAAAAAATTATGTTCACCAAGGTAAAAAATTTGTAATGACCGCGGAGAAATTTAGAAAAAATCGAAAAAGTCTTTATTTTCGTAACGAACAAAGATAAACTGATTAAACCACGAGATAAGATAAGTCATTTTAAATAACTACTTGACGATAGTTACTAAGTAAATTAGACATGCTTAAGGTCGCCCTTGAGCTGGACTAAGGCAAGCAATGATCAAAATAATCATTACCATGGGGTTTTGACCAAGCCCGTATTAAGAGGGGGAAGGGGGGAACGAGTATATTTTAGCTGAAACTCTGAAATCGGACTTTTTCAAATAGTTTGACACTTGAGAAAGCCAACCAGTACATTTTCAAAGCGCGGAATGGCCCGTACAGAAAAATTTTACCTATACATAAATAATCGAACCTGGTCCACCAGCCTATGGACTTAATGCAAGTACCACTACACAATTTCCCCAGAAAGTATCAACACTATATTCCTTTAAAACCCTTGATACTATTTAAACTAACTACTTCATTTGGAAGAGCCTCAACAGCGCTGCGCCCTTCTGGCGCAGCTGCTGTACCCTAAGCTTAAGGAAAATTTTAAAGGAAAAATAAATGACTACTCACTAATCACAGTAATCGATGAAAATCGAAATTATTAAAAAACTAAACTCAAATTAGATTTCCAAATTCGTTGAATTTCGACAAAAAAGGGTAATATGCGTAATATATATAAAAGTCTGAAAATAGTTGCATGTGAATCTTATGGCAAAATACCCTGCAGAATCTGAACCGGTCGTTCAAATTTCGTCATTTTTTCTTTCCGCGCTTCCATTTTACCTGTACTAATTAAAAAATAACTATTTATGGTATAAACGGTAGGTAAATTCATTCGCGCCCAAAATGAATTTTACCCGAAGGGGGGAATTCCCCCTAAATTTTTTACATTTCTTCGGTATTTTTAAAGATTTTTTTCCAAAATCCACAGCGTTTACGATGAAACTGATATTACAAATGTTAAATTTAACTTAAAATTATGAATTTTAGAATAAAATTATCAGCAATATTATTGTACTTATATAAATCACAATTCCCAAATTAAATTATTATATTACAAATTAGATTATTATATTACAAATTAAATTATCATATAATATACAAGAAAAGTCGTCTATATTGCAAAAATGATTTTCTTTTTATTCAGTAAATTCTAAAAAAATAATGAAAATAATGGAAATTTAAAAAATTTTAATCGTCGTCTATCTTTCATGCACAGTTGAACCTACTTTACACTCAAACAATGAAAATTCCAACTTTTTCCTTATATATATATTTTTTCAAAGGACGTCCTTTAAAAAAAATTTCTGTACTACAGGTATGATAAACATTACAGTTGCGAAAAACAAGCTCTGGCGCAGCTTAAAATGCTGGCCGAAAGCCTGCTTTCCCTTCAATCCGCTAGACTTAAACTGAAGTAAAGTTGCACCAATAGTGAAAAATACAAAAGAATAAGAGAAAGAAGATAAAAAAGAAACAAGATGAAAAAAATAGAATGAGAAAATAAAAATAAAAGTAGCTGCGCCCGAAGGGTGCAGCTGAAGATGCTGTAGTGACAAGGACTATGTGACATGTGGGCAGATTTTATGCAAATCAGTTCCTGAATGCCATGAGCGCCTGGATTTTCGAACTGATCTGGACAGCTGGCATCTCGAGCAGCCCGAAAATGTCAATTTGGACCATAATTGGGAAGAAAAATGTAGCAAAAAATTGTCAGAATTTGAAAATTTTTCGAAAAATTTTTTTTCAAGTTTTTCTTTGGAACTACTGCTTTCCGACCATTTTTTCAAAAAATTTTTCTTAGTTTTTGATCTGAAAGGCCGTAAAAAGGCGTGTTTTGGAAAAACGACCGTGATTACCATATTCGAAATTCCTGCCAACATTTTTCCCCATGTTGCACATTGCAACCTGGCCTGTGCGAAATAAAACTTGCTTTGACTGCAATGATTTGATTCAGTTCAAAACATTCCATCATGAACTCTATTGGTCGAAAAATGTAGATTAAAGCTTCTTATCAGCAAGTCTAGGCCTAAACCAAAGCTAGAATATTTGTCAGAATGGAATTCAAAAAGTCGATCAACTTTTCCGATCAATCAAATCGATGCTGCTAGCATACCTGTAATTGGGGGGGGAGTGCTATGGGAACCCCCCACCCCCAGAAATCGTCGAGCATATGGCTAGCCACTGGGCGACCCCCCCCCCCCCCAGGATTTTCCAATCCTATGGCTAGCCATATGGTAGCCGTAGGAACCCCCATACTTTTAGTCGGAAAAATACTGAAAAAATGTCACTTTTTTCAAGAAAAATGTCAATTTTTGAACAAAAAATTGCCAAAAACGTCAATTTTCTCGGCGCTTCGCGCCATAAGAACATTTTTTATAATTTTTTTAGACAAAAGTTACTACTTTTTTAACCATTCTTCGGACTTTTTTCATGAAAAAATCGAATTATTTTTCCTTCAAAGACCACTCCCCCCAAAATTTTGGGAATTACTGACCCCCGGCCCGAAAAAAGTGCTCCAACCCCCCCCCCAGACCTCGGTTACATGTATGGGGCCCCCCCCCCCAACTTGGCCTTTTCATGTTGCGAATCTTCGACTGTTCCCATTGTCCGACCATGGTATAATATATTTTTAGGCTGTCTCACAATATATTAAAACGCAACTTAATTAACACATGAATGAAACTGCTGATATGTTTTGTGCTACTGCAGCCACTGCCTCGTTTTAGCCACCTATATTTTTTTGTTTTAGTTGATAGCTTTAGCTTTTATGTTTTACTAGTAACACAGAATAAACATGTATAAAGCGTAAGAGAACTAATGAACAAATAAACAAAGACAACGAAAAACCAAGAAGTAGAAAAAACAAAATAAGACAATAATAGAGTAATCGAGGGAAGAAAATCACCTTATAAACAAACCAGTGAGCGAAGGAGAAAGATTTTTAGAAAAATAAGCAAAATGAGAAAGAAAAAAAAGAAATGAAAAAGAAAAAAAACAAAAACGAAAGAAAAAGTAACAATAAAAAAGAAAGGAAAAAGAAGCAGGATAAAAAAAGAAAGTGAAAGATATAGAAATAAGATTAGAAAAAATTTGCTTGCCTTCTTTCTTTATTTATCTTTTTGTCCTTACAATTCATCGGTTCTTCCATTGTTTTTTCTAGCTAGCTTCATTCTCTTCCTTAAGTCTGTTGCTTTGTTACTTCTTCATTAGTTTTTTCTTTGATTATCTTTTTTTCTGTTTTCTTCATATCTTTTCTTCATTGTTCCCCTGATTTGGTTCTGTTCTGCTTGTAACGACCAGATTTTGTGAAGCACTTTACTTTAACCAAACTGTCACTAAGGAGAACAAAAGGGGCGCGGGCGTGCAGCTTAACTGCTTCCGAAAAAGGGTGCTCGCTCGCAATACAAAAACGCTTGCAAATAAACGGGGCGCGGGTCGAAAAATTGAAAGTTACAACAATAATAAAATCACGCTTTGCTTCTCTTTAAATACGACGTTTTTGGCCACTCCCTGGGCGTCACCGGAGGTCGTGCTTCTGTCCATCTTCTTCCGCCAATCGTCGCCTCTGGCTTTGCTTTTTTATGCTTACTTAGTCACGCCTTTCTAATGCTTTCCTGGTACCGTATGCTTTTCATGCTTCGCTTTGCTTTCTACGGTGGGCTTAGCCACACCTCTGTGTTTCTGTGCATGCTTCCTGTATCGGTTTTTCTGTATACACACGTTTTGGTTGGGCCGTTGCTACCGTTGCACTTGAGACTACTGTCTGGCCGGGCTTTTACTCATTTTACTGTGTGCAGGTGTTGTTTACGATTTTTACGGGGGATTACCGTAGCCCTGGAATGTGTAGTTTAGTGTAGGTTCTAGGGGACCAGCTGCTGTTTGTGCAAATTAATTGGGGCATCTTAATTGGGCTACTGGGGTGTGAACGGATCAAAAGAAAGTACTTCACGTAATTTTATAGGAATGTATGGGTGTGAATCCCAGACACCCTTGAGATGATAAAATAGGAAAATGAATAATATTTAATAAATGTTTATCACATACAGTATGCTATATATTTACAGTACGGCTTTAGCAGGTATGTTACATGCTTTTGTTTGTCGGTTTGTTTACCCAATTGTTTTGTTCTTTGGTTCAATTACTTTTCGTGGTTTTATTTTTTTCTGTTTCTCTAGAGTTGTATTTGTTTTCATTTGTCTATCTGTTTTTCGTTTCTCTTCATTTTGCTTACAAGTCTTTTTCCTTCATGTCAATGAGCGGAAATAAAAAAACACAAATATTATTGCTAAACTATCAATGGAACATAATTTTTTGGTGGTAGCTATAGTGGGACAGTCGCTCAATAATTGGTGGCTTTAGTGGGGCACGTATTTTAATTCTGGTGGCTGTAGCGAGACTGTGGCTTTTGAATATGCTACTTTGTGATTGGAGAAAACCCGAATGAAACAAACAAAAAGAATTAAATATAAGAAAATTTGCAGCATACAATATAGTCGGAGAATCGAGATAGTCGAAGAAGGTTGGAAAAACGAAACAGTCAAAGAAAAGCAACAAAACGACAATTCTATTTTTAGCATTTCACATCATGTCGAACAATCGAAACAGTCGAAGAATGGAAACAGTCGGAGAATCGGAACAGTCGGAGAATCGGAACAGTCGGCGAGTCGGATTAGTTGGAGAATCGATCCACAATCTTTTTGTAGAATCTTTCAGTTATCTTGCTAGTCAAGCGATATTTCGACTTTATTTGATAAAGCAATATTAATTTTATACAGTAGACAATAGGCTTTCTTTTGATGTGAAGTTTACAGTAAATTATTGCATATTACACCTTTTGAGTGAGTTTAAACTGTCAAAAAAGAACCATCGCAATTGTGCAAACTTTGTTTATGAGTACTTCTGAGCATCTTTCCACTGGCTGCCACAAAGTTTTATTTTCTTTTTTTATAGTTCATGCATTCGTACTGTATTGGTAAAATTTTCATCAAGGGAATTTTCATCAAGGCCATATGCTAGCATACCTGTAATTGGGGGGGGAGTGCTATGGGAACCCCCCACCCCCAGAAATCGTCGAGCATATGGCTAGCCACTGGGCGACCCCCCCCCCAGGATTTTCCAATCCTATGGCTAGCCATATGGTAGCCGTAGGAACCCCCATACTTTTAGTCGGAAAAATACTGAAAAAATGTCACTTTTTTCAAGAAAAATGTCAATTTTTGAACAAAAAATTGCCAAAAACGTCAATTTTCTCGGCGCTTCGCGCCATAAGAACATTTTTTATAATTTTTTTAGACAAAAGTTACTACTTTTTTAACCATTCTTCGGACTTTTTTCATGAAAAAATCGAATTATTTTTCCTTCAAAGACCACTCCCCCCAAAATTTTGGGAATTACTGACCCCCGGCCCGAAAAAAGTGCTCCAACCCCCCCCCAGACCTCGGTTACATGTATGGGCCCCCCCCCCCCCCCCAATTACAGGTATGGTGGAAAATTTTTTTTCGTTTTAAAATCCTCGTTTTTTTCGCTTGAAAATGTTCATACAGTGTTGTTTTTGAGCTTGGGTTTCAATTCATTAATAATTTTTTATAATATTCAAGTGCGCGGTTCGAAAGGTCATTCTAGTTAGTGCTTATAGGTTCTGACTGAAAATTTATTAAATTCAGTGAGAAATCAAACCTTCTGTCTGGGAAATAAAAGGTGGAAAGATTCATTTTCCAGCGTTCTTGAATATTGAAATCCAGAAAGAATTTTCGGTGTTACGCACCGAACACATTACTTTAGCCCAGTAATATTAATCTTTTTACTTTCTCTCCAAAACTCAGAAAATTGGGTTTTAAATGTATAAAACTGACGCGGATCGAATGAAATACTAGGAAACTAGTTTGCGATAGTTTTTCCGATTAATTTGAGCAAATTTATCGATTTTGGACTGAGCAACCAAACATTCATCTGTGCAACCAAAATTTTTCGTCAAGTTGCACATTGCAACCCGGCCTGTGCAAAAAAAAACCTGGCTGCTAGCTGGAGAGCACCGTTTTTTTCTCCTCGAAGATTTTTTCCACATGAGAACCGGACCCAAAATTTTTTTCCTCTTTTTTTTTATTTTCACTTTCTAAAACGCTGGAAAATAAACCTTGATAACGTTGGGAACTAAATTAAAATCAGACTGAAGAAGTGTAATTTGCTTCCCATTCCGGCGCGAAGTGCCGGAAAAATTTTCGGGTTTTTGTATTCAAAACGCTGAAAATAAATCTCTCCAACAGATAATTCGCGAACAATTGTTTTAAAATCGCGTTCTAGAGTAATGTCTTCAATTTTCACCTACAATAAACGTAAAAATACTTAAAGATTGCGAACGTTTAAAAAATTTCAATCATCGAAAGAAAAAATTGAGAGACTTGATTAAAAATCTCTATTTTCGGCGGCATAATTGACTGTAAACGATTAGAAAATGGAACGAGCTAACTTGATTGATAGAAACTGTTGAGCATTAATTAGTAAGTCGAAGTAGATATGCTAACGGCCGCGCCTGATAGAATATAGTTATAATTATACCCTTGACCGGCGCGAAGCGCTGGAAAATTTTGAGATTTTGACCTTCTAAAGTCCACCACAACGCATCTTTTCGGTTCAGAGTTCCCCAAAATTTTTTCCACAATGAGAACCATACCCAAAATTTTTTTCCTCATTTCGAAATTTTTTTCCTCAAAAGACCCCATTTGAGGAAAAAAAACGGTGCTGGAGAGGAGCTTTTTCGCTCGGATCTCCTCTACAGTATATATAGCAACTTCTGGGCATATTTGGAAATTGCAAAAAAACGTGATTTCGAGATAGAAAACAGAAAGTTGAATTTCGTGCAATGCCTGCCCGATTATTTCAGTTTGAAAATAGTTGAAAATTTTGTATAATATAAATAGGATTTTGAAATAGTTCAATGCTCTTTGGAGACTCATAAATTGCATTCAAAATTCGGAATCAGGAACGAAAATTGACTTTTTTGTTGGAACAGGAAGAGCACATTGAGAAACACCTAAAGGCGAAGTTCTAAAGGATTCTGATCGATTTTGACTGAAATCTGGGCACTTTAAAAAACAACTTGTTCATGAGCCCCTCAACATTTCTATGCTTGACATATGGTCATGACCTCTAACAAAACAGCTTCCAAAAGTGACGCATATGTATAGACATGAAAGAAGAAGAAATTTTTTTGATTTTTTCGCTTCAACAATATTTAGTCAAAGCTTTTCCAAGATTCCAATGCTTCTTAGAGTTGTTCATTTACCAAAATTCTATGTTTTGATCAAAAGATTGTATTCACTGCATGAAAGAATTTCTAGCCATTTCCAATAAAACTTCCTATTTGTCAATTTTCGGGTCCAAAAGTATAATATCTGAATTCCTAAATTTGAATTATGGTCATCGATAGTGACCATGAAACTACCCGTCACTTCGTTGCTGAACTTAATGTATCATATAGCTGGTGTTCATAAATTAGACTCAAATAGACTGTGCTCAGTGGTCTAACTGTTGCTGAAATTATATTCCGTTTTTATAACATGGTTCTAAAATTGAAATTGACAAAAATATGCGATGGCCTGAAAATCTTCCACATAAACTTTACTTTAGAGTTTACTTTACTGTAGAATTTTACTGTAGAATTTTTTTATTCAAAAATTTCTGAGTATCAGTTGAGTTTTGACACAAATTTTCAGTTTCATGTGACGTAGGCCTCGGCAGAAAATGCTGAAAATACATAAGAGTACTTGCTTTCCAGGATTCATTATTTGGAAGCATTTTAAGAAAAACAGATTGTAGATTATTTTCCACAGAAAATTAGCATCAAAATTTGATGGGAACAGGTTCAATTTTGTTCAGCTCCGTCCGTTATTTTACGACTGTAATGCTTGGATTATTACAGTATTCTCAATGATACTTTTCCAAAAATGCACTTGTCGATCCTTTTTTTCTAAAAAATAACTTTAGTCTGCATGTCATGTGGAAAAAACGAAGCAAGGTTTTCTAGAAATTTTCAACTGGATATTTCACATGCTAATGCGTGTGGATACTAGCTTGTAGGCTATTAATCATCGGTATTTAAAAAAAAGGGGAATTGGTCAACATGCGTTTTCAGCAAATTCCGTTTTTCATGCATAAACATATGTTAAGGTGATACTGTAACACTTAATCACATTGTTAAGAACTAGCAACACGATGAGTAATATAGCATAAAATTTAAAAATAGAGCTTGGAGAAGGAGAAATTTATCAAGTTGATTAATGAGTTGGAATTTCCATACAATATTGGCAAAAATGATGACAACTCAACTGAAATGGTCAGAGAGGCTACAGTATGATTGTTTTTGAACATCTTTACAGTATTCCAAATTTTTAGACTTGTTTGATGCATCAAGTGCAGGGAGTCTGTCATCAGATGAAGTTCCTTTGGTTATGGATTTGGGGCGTCTGAACTTGAAATTCGAGTTTATGGAAGACATTGTGAGATAGAATAAGGAAATAAATGGCATTCAATAGATCTCGTCGAGATCTGTCGATTGATACTAAACATGTGGCATTTTGTAGAAAAGAAAATTTCTAAAAAGTCGAAAAAGGATTCCACCGATTTTTGGGCTTTTCCTACACGCCCCAAGTCTCCACTCACCCGAATACCCTACGCCGATCATTCCCTCGACAATCCCGGCCGCTCCGTAGGTCAAATCGGCCAACGGCGGTTCGTAATAACCCATCGTTGGCGTCGAATAATGGCTCGGCATCCCGTTCAACATATAAGTATGCACTGCGCCGGCTCCGTATTGACCCGCGCCTGCTCCTATACCGCAGCCATTGGACGCCTGGCATCCCGACGTTGCGCCGTAGACCAAGCTGTCGCCTGCGCCGTTGACGTTCTGCTGCTGCTGCTGTTGCCATCCGTAATAATTGGCCGGTATAGCATAGATAGCCGCATCGGCGGCCGCCGCCGCAGCGACTAAGCCTCCGTAATTGGCGATTGGTGGTGCCGCTACCGGACCAGCTAGACCCGGATAATGATCCATATGCGACGACGACGACGACGACGCCGCCGCCGGCTGCAGCGGCGTCAAGGAGGCGGACGATTGGTTTCGATACGTCGACGAATCGTAATCGTCGTATCGGTGATTGGTCGTCGATTCATCGTGCTTGATCACGCTGATTCGATCACCGCTGCCGGATGCCGCTTCGTCGTCGTCGTCGTCGTCCCAATACGCTCGATTACTGTAGCTTTTGGTCGACGCTTCATCGTCTTGGCCTTTAATCAAATGAGCTACAGTATGCCGGGCGCTGTTGCTATTTTGATCGCCGCTATCTTTGTCGTTGATGATTATCGAAGAATCTAGATCGTTATCGTTATTATCGACGACGACATCGCTTTCATTATTATTATTATTATTAATATTATTATCGGTGGTGGTAGTGGTGGTGGGAATTTTGTTCGTCGTCGTTGTTGTTATCAGCGAACGGCCTTCCATTTTTTGCCCCTTGATTCGAATAGTAGAGATAAAAAGGGCTGAAAATTTGATATAATGTACTATTTATGCTAATCAAAAGGATTACTGTAGATAAGATTTTTTCCGGGCACCCTGTATACGTACAGATGAAAAATTGAAGATTAGAGACTATAGAAAAATTTTTAGCCTTCTTCCCTACTCTACTCTCCTAAAACCTAAAGTTTATAAAAGTTTACCATCTAGGGCTTTTTGTGTGCGCCCAAAAACGATGATCCTTCTTTGATCGACGTGATAGATAAGGAAAATTGCTTACATAGCTTCGGAAAAATATCGGCCAGGTATACCCTCTCAGCTTTTTCCAGCCTTATTTGTAAGTGTGTATGTGTGTGTTTTGGTCTCTCTATGCGCTAATAAAACTTGGTGAGCAGCAAACAGGGTACCAAAATTTCGATAAGAGAAGAAAAAATGCCTACTATTGGGCCCGGATTTTTGGGGAAAAGAAGTCTTTAGCCGCCTGGCTAAATACCCGCCCACCGCTACAGTAGGACGACGATGATGGATAACAATATGCAAATTAGCTAAAAACTGTTAACCTGTTTTCCCAATAAACCGCAATATGAAAAGCAGAGCAGCTTTTTAGCATAAATAGGGCTCAAACGAAAGATGCAAATCACCTTTTTTTTGTGTGAGCGTGTGTTGGTCGAATTTTTTCACTCTCAGACACCGGACTTTTTCCCTTTTTTTTCGGGCGGCGAAAGGTAAGGCACCGGGGCGGCGGGAAGATTTTCTTGGCGCGCATAAAATTAACAACTATTCATTCAACGTAAACATTCTTATTCCCCGACTTTTTGTGTGTTTCCGTTTTTTTTTCTCCTCGTAACGTGTCGACTTTTTGTCTTTTTTCTCCTGGAATCGGAAATTGTATTGTTTACCGAATTGTGGATATTATTAATTATAATTGCCGGCCAAAATGTGACCCAAAAATAAACAAATGGTATACTGTAACTTTCCGAAAATCGTTTGTTTGTTTATTTGCTTATCAGAACGTTTCGTTTCCTTTTGAAACAATGTCGCTGCATCATTTACAGCATTGTGTATCGATTCAGCCACCGCCTGCGTTTCAGCCACTGCCTCGATTCAGCTAACCAATTTTCCATTTTATTTGTACATCTATTATTAGAATCATTCCACCCATATTTGGTTTTTTATCGAGAAACACCTACAACCAACCCCCTTCCAGTCAAGATACTGTACATGGTCATTTGAATATGCTTTGTAATCAAAAATTTTTTGCACGCAGCATGAAGATCGTTTGCATAAGGATCAAAGTTCAATCGATTGGCAGCTTATTCGGATCATCTATTTGTGGAATAATTTTTTTAGTATAACTGAAAAAATAAGATACACATACGAGAAAAAAAAGAATCTTGTAACAACTTTACCGCCACATGTTTTACATGAATTACACTTTGGCTTAGGCTTTGGCTTAGACTTAGGTTTAGGCTTAGGCTTAGGCTTAGCCAAAGGCTTAGGTTTAGGCTTAGGCTTAGCCTTAGGCTTAGGCTTAGGCTTAGGCTTAGGCTTAGGTTTAGGCTTAGACTTAGGCTTAGGTCAAGGGGCTCCTGGCGGTAAAATTGTTAATAAGGTCAAAGAAAAGTTTAAATAGAGACTCAAACCGGGTTTACTAATCATTAGATGTCTTGAGAAAAGGCATTCCAAAGTGTGGTGACTTGAAAAAGCTCGTGTTGATTTTTCAGTTAATTATTTTTGTGGAGCGAATTTGTAATTTCCACACCATAATTGATCTCTGCATATATTTTTTTGTGATTTTCACAACAGGATGGATCGTATTCATAGCAAAAGATCTAAACCAATTTTTACAAAAAAGTGATTATTTTTAGCATGCTTATTCATTTCCAACTGAAAAACAAAACTGTCTTTAAAAAAAAATTCAAGATTTTTCTTCGAAATTTCCTTAAAAATATTCAAGTTGCCTAAATTTGTTGAGTTCTGAAACAATTTTAGTATTTCTAATGCACAACATCGTGCTTTCTACTTAATTTTTGGGCAATTCTATCAAATTTTGCCATATTTCGAGTTCTTACTGCATTAAGCCAGATATTTTCTAACAAAGCAACAATTTGAGTGGAAATCAGCCCATAGATTCATAGGTTAGCCGTTCAGAAAGGGTTTCGCCCTGAGTCGTATATAGATATACATATGAATTAGATACATTTGGTGGCTTAAATGTGACAGTGCTTGAACCGACAGATCCGTTGAAGTCCTTAGAAGCTTCTGCTCCATCGATGAAAAATTGGTGGCTGAAACGAGACGGTGACTCAAACGGCACAGCTGGTAGAGGCTCTAAAAGCTGGTACTCCTGCGAGAAAAAATTGGTTGAATCGAGACATCGGCTGCTGAAACGGCATCGTGGCTGAAACACCAGTAGATTGCCCCACGAAATTGATTCAGATTCCGATTTTTAAGTTGATCATTCCTTATTTATAGCCTTTTGTTCATTAAAATTGTTACGAATTTTGATTCCAATTATTTACTGTTATTTTCCATTGACCACGAGCATCACACGATTTTTTTCGATCTGCATGTCCAGCTTTTTCAAATTGATACGTTTTTTAAGGATGATTTTGGTTTGATTTTAATTATGGTCGTTTCCGAGTTTTGATCAAATCCTTGATCAAAGATTCTATGTTTCCAATATCGATTTCATTTTCGTCTTTGATTTGTAGTCTTCTTCCGTGAGCTACTTTTTATTTTTTCAGAATGAAAAGAATACGAAAGATGACAATTGTGGATAAAATTTTTTTTTCTACAAAAATTGATCTGTTGTATATTCTAAACTATCGGAAATACAGGGTGGCCCAAAAAATTTACTGATGTGTCATGTTCCACTGAGCATCAGAATCTATCCTAATTCCAATAAGCGTTTTACCAGTACAGCAATTAATCACCAAAATTCGTATTTTTCGAATTTTTCGTTTAATGCGCTGTGTGGAAAAAATGAAGTGGGCAGACAGGACGTCTTGCAGGCAATGGTCAATGATTTTCACGCGAAACTTTTTTTTCCTTAAAATTTTCAGCAGAAATGATTAAAATTCCATAATCGATGTCAGTAATAAATAACACTGTCTCCCTGTGACGATATTTTGCCAGGAAATGAATTCTGTGATAACTAATTAGTCGGACAAGTGGAATCATATCACAAAGGACTTTATCTGTAATTTGTAAAACATTAACAATGAAAATTTTATATTTAAACTTTTTATAGAAAATTTCGACTGTTCAAGAAAATAATGTGACGATATTTTGTGGGGAAATGTACTCAGTGACATTGAATTCATAGCAAAAGAAGATCTAAATTTTGTTAAAAATCAACAAAAAATCCTACCGTTAACCTTTTTGAAGAAAATTTTGATGGTATAATTCGTGAGTAAATGCATCACTAGTCGGACAAGTGGGATCATACACACAAAACTCCATCTAAATCTTGCAAAACATTAAAAGTGAAAATCTTACAGTGAACGTTTTTGTGACAAATTTTGAAAGTTCAATGTTCAAGATAACACTGTCCCTGTGTGACGATATTTCGTACGAAAAGGCAACCAAGTAGTCGGACAAGTGAGATCGAATGAAAAACACCTGATCTGAAGTTTTTAAAATAACAATGAAAGCTTTACAGTCAAACTTTTTGTAGGACATTCTGACGGTTCAAGAGTTCTTCTCAACACGATTTTTCATAAAGCAATGCATTTTGTGATAACCAACCAGTCGAAAAAGAAGGGTCTTACAGAAAACAGTTCATCTAAACTTTATAAAACATTAAAAATGAAAATCCTACAGTAAACCTTTATGTGACAAATTTTGACGGCTCAGAGTTCAAGATAACACTGTCTCTTTGTGATGATATTTCGTTGAGAAAATGCATTTTGTGATAACCAACTTGTCGGACAAGTGGAATCATACACAGAAGACTTGATCTGAATTCTGTAAAACATTAACAAGAAAAATTATTCACTTAAACTTTTCGCAGAAAATGTTGATGGTTCAAAATTTCAAGATAATTCTACCTCTTTGAGACGATATTTCGTAAGACAACGCATTTGGTGATGATCTTTAAAAAAATTTAAATTTTGTAAAACATTAACTATTCAATTGTGGAAAATTTTAATGATTTTAGAATTCAAGATGACACTCTCTTCTCGAAAATTCACTTTGTGCTAACCGACTAGTCGGACATGCGTGATCAGATGGAAAACACTTTATCTGAATTTTCTGCAACCTTAACAATGACAACTGCATAGTTAACCATTTTGTGGAAAATTTTGACGGTTCTATAATATTTTTTTGAGTAACACTTTTCCTCGATTGACGCGAAAATTGATTTAGGTCGGCGCGTGATCAGTGTATTTTATTGTTTTGAAATTTAACCGTGCGACTGCATTGCAGTTAAATATTCCAACAAACCGTTATAACTAGTGTTTAAGATTTTAAATTTCATTTTTTTGATTTCCAGAAAACTTTGAAAAAATACCGATTCCTGGATTTTGAAAAATATGCGTTGCTTGCGGTTACACAATTTTTTCATTTATAATTTTAATTCCTTTGTTTCTTTATTTTTTAGCAACGTCTAACGTTCAAGAATGGTACTGATCCCGATTCGAATTCGAGAAGATATCGTTCCGATCAAAATCATCAAAATTACGTCGATTGTTCGGATTCTACAACGTCTAACTTGATTTTTAGTTTTTCAAAACTGAAACACGCATTGAACGGTTACAAATGTATTGTATAAGAGGAAAATCTTGCTGACAGTCTTCATTCTATCGATCTTCAACAGAAACTTTTAATTCTTTGGTAAAAACGACAACATCACGTGTCGCATTTATCTGGAAATCAAAATTTCGTGTTCATGAAATATTTGACCAAATTTTTCAAACTCCCAATCAGGCGATGATAAAATTCTAGGAAAGCATTGTTGACCAGATAGCCACATTTTTCTTTCATTTTTTCTTGTTTTTGGCATTGATTTCCCCATATCACGTAGCATGGACGAAAATCCGTCAAATTTGCATATATGAAAAAACCAAACAGGGGGCTCAAAAAACACCCATATTGTTATTTGTATACAGAATTAATTCTGATCACGCAAAAAATTAGGATTTGAAACAGTCTGATCAGCAAAAAAATATCGATCCAAAATTGATTGATTGTGAATTATAGTCTGTTTTTCTTAAAATGCTTCCAAATAATGAAAGTGGAAAGCAAGTAGTATTTCAGATTTTTGCGATTTTCTGATAAACAAAATGTCATGCAGGACTGGAAATTTGTGAGCGTACTGACCTAACCTTTAGCAATTTTTCGAGTGAAAAATTTTACAAACAGAACTTTATGTAAATGATTTTGGCGGCAGTACTGATTTGTGTCACTTTTCTATTTGGAAGCATTTTATAAAAAACAGATTATAGGTTCAGTTTCGAGTTCTTGGATCATATTTCTGAATGTGAATTTTTGGTTGAAATTTGAAAGTTCACCGAAAAATCTTGCGTTTCGGGATGAATCGGAAGTCTCTATGCTTTGATTGCAGATTTGAATCCGGCTGAAACGTAAATTTTTTGATAACCTGGTCACTGATGAAAGAATTAATTCGAAAAGTTATTACTATGATATTGGAACTATTTCCCTTATAAATGGAGTATGTATCTGTGACCCATGGAGCCGGTTTCATCAAAGAGACGTAAGCTCCAACTGAGCTGCATTTTAAGCTGCAGTTTAACTGAATATGTTGTACCACGGCCGCTAAAGTGCAGCTCAGCTGCAGCTTAACTTCCTCGATATATTTTGTTTGGATAGCTTAAGCTGCAGCTGAGCTACAGCTTAACTCTGTGTGCTATAAATTCTTGTTCTCAGCTGCAGCTTAACTTTTCCGATATGTTTTGTGTTTATGCGTTAAGCCACCAATGAGCTGCACCTCAACGGCAATGGTATAACATATAGAGTTGATCTACAGCTTGAGCTACAGCTCAGCTGGAGCTTAAATCCCTCTGATGAAACCGGCTATGGTCATTTCAATGCAGTTCACAACTTGACAGCGATACTTCTCAAGGTCATCAGTAGTCATTTCAGTGACCAGAGTGACCATTGATTACTCTGATTGATTTTGTGAAAAAAATTGTGACTCCTGGTCATTCTTATGCAGTTCATGATTTGACACTGATACTTCTCAAATTCATCAATAGTCATTCAAGTGACCAGACTAACCATTGATTACTCTGATTAATGTTTGGCAGACCTTGTGATTGGTGGCCATTCTGAGGCGGTTTGCGACTTGAAATTCATATTTCATAGGGTCACCAATATTCATCCAAGCAACCCGAGTGACCACCGATTACTCTGGTTAATTTTTAACACAAAAATGTCTGTGCGACTTTTGGTCATTTTGATGCAGTTCACGACTTGACAGTGATGGTTCTCAAGGTCACTAGTAGATATCTGAGTGGCCAGAATGACCAATGATTAATCTGATACTTTCGATCATTCTGATGCAGCTCACAACTTGACACAAACATTTCTCAGGAACCCGGCAGCCATTCGAGGAACCAGAGTGAATGCTGATCACTTGGATTAATTTCGGACAAAAAACTGTCTGTCCCACTCCTGGTCCTTCTGAAACAGTTCACGACTAGAAAGTGATTTTTTTTCGTGGTCACTAGTGTTCATCCGAGTGACTGTAGTGACCATCGACTACTCTGACTAACGTTTGACAAAACTCGCGACTCCTGGTAATCCTGATGCAGTTCCCGACTTGACAGTGATATTCGTCAGGGTCGCTAGCAGTCAATTCGATAATTAGTTCAGTGTACCAAATTTTTAACAAAAATTGTGACTGATGATCACTTTTTTTGTCATCTTATCAATCCTTCATCTTATATGTCTTGTATTTATTTTTTTGCCGCTTTCAGTGTCTTGCTTATGTGTTTGTTTGTTTTTTCATGTTTTTTCCTTTTTTCATGTTTTTTCCTATTGTAACGTACCTGCTAACGCAGTACTGTAAATATATAGCATACTGTATGTGATAGACATTTATTAAATATTAATTCATTTTCCTATTTTATCGTCTCAAGGGGTCTGGGATTCACACCCAAACATTCCTATAAAATTACGTGAAGTACTTTATTTTGATCCGTTCACACCCCGGTAGCCCAATTATGATGCCCCAATTAATTTGCACAAACGGCAGCTGGTCCCCTAGAACCTACACTAAACTACACATTCCACGGCTACCGTAATCCCCCGTAAAAATCGAAAACAACACCTGCACACAGAAAATATGTAGAGGCCCCGCCAGACAGTAGTCTCAAGTGTAACCGTAGCGACGGCCCCACAAAACATGTGTATACAGAGAAACCGATACAGGAAGCATGCACAGAAGCACAGAGGTGTGACTAAGCCCACCGTAGGAAGCAAGCAATACACGAAAAGCATATCGTACTAGAAAAGCGTTAAAAGGCGTGACTAAGCAAGCATAAAAAGCAAAGCAGGAAGCGACGATTGGCGGAAGAAGATGGACAGAAGCACGACCTCCCGCGACGCCCAGGGAGTGGCCAAAAACGTCGTATAAAAAGAGAAGCAAAGTGTGATTTTATTATTATTGAATTATTGGTAATTATTGAATTCGTGGTTTTTTCAAACCGCGCTCGTCTCGTTTTATATTTGCAAGCAGCCATTTTTACGAAAGCATTTAAACCGAGGCCCATTCGTTATTTTTAAGCCGAGACCGTGTTCTTTGGTATTGTTGTCGAAGTCTCAAAGCAGCCATCGATTAGTATCGTATCACCTCGTATTGTTGAATCGCCCGTCTCCCCCGCGCCCCGTTTTGTTGCTGTAACATCCATTTGGTTAAAGTAAAGTGCTTCACACAAAATCTGGTCGTTACACTATTATCATGTTTTTTGCTAATGTATTAGTATGAATTAATTTTATTGCCAGTTGCTAGCTTGCAACTGTTTCTATCTGAATGGAATTATATTCTTTTCTTTTATTCTAGTCAAACAAAACAAAATGAATCTCAATACAGCGAATAGTAAAAGATTCCATGCATTAGAGTAGACGCACAGATCATTTTTGTAATAAGTATGCAAATTAGGTAAATTAAAATCGTATTTGCTAGTTAAGATAGTCTATTTTTAGTTGCATTTGGCCATCTAAGTTCCACATGCTTCTGTGTTTCACATGCTTCAAGTTTCACATGCTTCATGCGGTAGATATGCAGGGATAGACCATTCCAAAATCACGAAAAAATATCTGTCAGAAAAACATTTTTGCAAAACGCTTGAAAGAAAACAAAAACCGAAAATTATCATAAGGATTCCCGATAAAATTGTTCTATATGGAGCTTAACTGCAAAAAGTCAAGTTAATGTAATAAAACAGAAATGGAATGAATAAAAAAATTAAGCAGTAAAGACGGAACAAAAAACAGATACTGAAAAAAGGAAATGTAAGATAACGTAATAAAAAGAAGGTAAAATAACAAAAGAACACAACTATAAAAAAATTAAACAAAAAGTGGCTGAAAATAAGAGTAAAGGAATAAAAGGAAAAAGAAACAAAAAACACGCATGTTAGATATGTTAATGACGAACAAACCAGAATAAAAAGCCGTTATGTCGTGAATGTCATGTAATGCCATGCTACAGAGCCATAATATCAGAAATCTGGCGATTCGTGCCGAAATGTGTGACAAACTGCATCCACCAGATTGAAATGGAGGACCAAATAGGCCATCAAAACGTCTCCGCACCGCCAAATCTCCATTTTTCCATTTTAAAGATAACTTTTTGAAAATTCGCCTGTATTGAGAATCGCTGTATTGAGTCTCGCTATTTTGACTTTCGCTGTTGTGTGTTTCGCTCAATAGGGGTGAAACCAATGGCCCGAAACCGAACTGACTGGCACCAAAACAGCGGTGCTGAGATGGCGGCACACCGTGCGATGGAAGAGTGGTTTGAAAAGTTGAGGACTGTAACGCCCAGATTCTAATTGTACTTTCACTTGATCTTGATACTGCACGTTTCACCGTCCGCGGGGACGCAGGTAAGGACAATTTATGATGATAATAGGATAAAGGCGAACGATAAATTGACAATTGCTTCCTCGTCGACAAAAATACAGGAATACGCCTCTTCACAAAAAAAAGTCTCGCTTTTAAAAAACGCTTTCCAACAATCTGATGGAATCACGCTTTGCTTCTCTTTAAATACTGCTTCTTTTAGCCACTCCCTTGGCTCACGGGAGGTCTGTTTCCGAAAATCTTCTTCCGCTAATCACTACTTCTTGCTTCTTCCGCTTCGCTCGTTTAGCCACGCCTCCCAATGCTTTCCCTGTACCATATGCTTTTACGCTTCTCTTATGCTTGCTTCCTTGTATACAGTGGACTTAACCACGCCTCTGTGCTTCTGTGTGTGCTTCTATATCTATTTCCTCTGCGTATACATATTTTTGTCCGAACCACCGCCACTGTTCCACTTGAGACTGGTGTCTGGTGGGGCTTCTACTTTTTACTGTGTGCAGGTGTGTTTACGATTTTTATGGGGAATTACTGTAGCTGTGGAACGTATACTTTCATGTAGATTCTAGGGGACCAGCTGCCGATGTGCAAATTAATTAGAGCACCTTAATTGGGTCAATAACGGCTACTGGGGTGTGGGACGGTCAAAATAAAGTACTTCACATAAATTTATAGGAATGTTTGGGTGTGAATCCCAGACACCCTTGAGACGATAGATTATGAAATGAATTTATATTTAATAAACGAATATCACATAGTGTACAATATGTATTTACATTAATGCGTTAGCATGTACATTACAGGACTAGCAATTGTAGTACCAAAGATTGACCTCTAGGTGACAAAAATCGAAACTTTGTTTGGCTATTTTCACAAAATGTTTTTGCCGCATGTTTTGTGAACGTGAAATTTTTCCACTTGGAAGATGATTCAGATATCATCAGCATAGAAAAATTTTTTCGTTTCGATCTTCTACAGCCTGGAATAGTTTGTCCGCTAAACTTTCTTCATTTTGAATGCATACATATTATGAGCAATTCATCTCACTTTATGGCAGTTCCCAAGCCCTATTCAGCAGTGAAAAAATCCTAGGATTTTTGTCGCCAATGGTCACCGATTCTCACCAACTGTCACAGACTGCCGCCAATTCCATATAAATTTCATCGGCTACTGGCCCCAATTTAAACCAATTCAGAAGTGAAAAAATTCAAGGATTTTTCTCACGGACAGTCGCCGATTTTAATCCTAAGAATCGGAGATGAAATCAAGGTGGTAGAACATTTTTTATTTTTCAGGATAGTCACCAATTTTTTACACGCCAAGACGAGAAAGCCAAAGTTGCCTGAGGTATTTTTAGCAGTATCTAGACAATATAAAACCCCCAAAATTTTGTATGGCTATCTTTAGGTGCTACCTTATTTTGTTTTCTGTGTGGAAAATGCCAACACTCGTTTTTGTAGAAATGTTGCTATATTTTTAGTTTCTGTCCCTATTCCCCAAGGGTCCATTCCCCAGTGAGCGATTCCCAAGTCAGCAATTCCCAAATGAGCGATTCTCAAGCGAGCAAATTCCCAAGTGAGCGAATTCCCAATTGGGCGATTCCCATGTGAGCGATTCCCAATTGAGCGAAATTCCCAAATAAGTGAATTCCCATTTGAGCGATTCTCATGTGAGTGATCCGCAATTGAGCGGACTCCGGATTGGGCAATTCCAAACGAGTGATCGAGAATGTGGTAACACTTTCTTCACATTTTCCTTCTCTATCCAACAATTTGCTTTGTATTTATTTCTTTTTTCTTTTGTTTACTGGGTGTATCATTAATGTTTTCGTTTATGTATGTTTTAACGTTTTCATCTTTTGTCTCTGCTTTCTTTTCTTTTCGTTTTTCTTGTCATCTACTTTCTTCTTTGTTGCTCATGAAACAATACATTACAAGTTGTCATTTTGAATAACCGTAGTCTCCTTCTGTATAATTCTTGTACAGTTCGACATGCTTGAGTCTTTCTTCGTTGTAAGTGTGAAAATATTCACAAAAACATAAGCAAAAGAATGCTGAAATAAACAAAATATCAAGAGAAAGGAAACGTCAACAAAAATAAAGACAGTGACAAGAAAGAAGAAGTAACATAGAGAAATCAGCAAGAAAGAAAGAAAAAAATGTGAAAAAAGGACAAAAATGAAAGAATCAGGAAAGTTGAAAGCAAAAAACAAAGATGAAAAATAATGAAGAAAAAATCACGAAAGATAAAATTATGTAGAAAATAGAGCATGCCGAATTTGCTTTAACCTCACCCAGAAAGTGTTTGGACCCATCAGGATAAGTGCCTAATGATAACCAGTGGCTTTTCAAGGCGAGTAGGATTTTTCTTCCAGAATTCAACAAATTTTATATCAATCAACCAATGGATCTTGCTGGAGTCTGTTTAAAAAGATGATTTTTGACGATTAATTTTATCTTCATTGGCTAACTCAAATAGATTTATTTTTGCTGATGACTCAAGCATTCTCCAAATAGTATATTTGTGTGCTTTCTTTCACCTTTTCTGCCTGTCATTCCGCGGATCACCGAAATGGTGTAAGTAACCACGGCTTACAGGGATAACCACAATCTCAGAGTGAATAACCATCGTTTCGTCCATGGAAGAACTGTGCATTGACTCCACATGTCGACCACATGAATGCATCATGGGTGGATCCTGGACGATTAGCGACAAGGTTGAAAAATTCACAATCACTGTCACAAATGTCTGGAACATTGATTGAGGGAAAAATCTGTGATTTATTTTCTCGTTTTCATTAGGTCTTTGTATACAAATGTGGGTTCCATCAATACAATGCAAAACCCCGGGAGAGGCTGGGAGAGATCTGTTGATTCATCATCAGGGAATATAATGAATTGATTACATCACTGAACAAGAGTCGTAGTCACAGTCCATATATCTCTATTTGCAGTAGTTTTGTAACTCCTAAGTCATCACCACGAAACGACTGAAACACTCCAGTTGAATGATATCAAATGGCGACCATAACTTGCTGGACAGGCAGCAATGCTTCTGTTTGACGAGTATTGTGCATATCATCTGACAACAATTCGGTGGGATAGAAAATCGAAGTGCGATCAAATGAATATCTTCTACAAAGCTAATGATATCATCGCAAAAATTGATATAATTCCATCTATTACAAAAAATATGATTATTTTGAAGATTCTGCTGTTGCTCCTCTCTGAGAAGCAAATGGAGGCGCCCAGCCATGTAGACCTATAAACATAAATAATAGTTTAACAAACTTCCAAAACTGCCTATGCAAGCTACTGGCAAAGTTCCAACAAAAAGCGAAAATTTTTCTAGTCGATAATTCACTACTAATAACTGTGAAAGAATCGATAACCAAACGAAAAGTTTTGGGATAATATCTGGGCAATGCCCCATGGCAACCTTTCTTCACGTGGAAATTTAAGGTGCAGCTCATCTGCAGCCTAACTCCTGCACAAAACATATCGAGAAAGTCAAGATGCAGTGTAGCTCAACTCTATATGTATTAGCACTGTCATTAAGGTGCAGCTCAGCTGTAGCATAACTTTCACGACATGTTTTGTGTACAAGTTGAGCGACAGCTGATGGGCAGCTTAACGACAATTGTATAACATAAAGAGTTAAACTGCAGCTTAGCTGGAGCTTAAGTCGTTTTGATGAAACTGGCCCGTGATCTCTATTAGAATTTAACGTGTATTCTCAGATTATATAATATTGTTGTTCATTTAGGATCACATTTCTGGCTATGTACACCTGACATAATACGCTAATCTCAATTCAGTGTGATGCATGAAAAAAATGTTCCATTTTCCATTTTTAAACACACAAAAATGTATCTCCTGATAAGAAAACCCTACAACCTAGAAAAGAGCTCCACACAAAAACTTTCACAGGTGATGAACTTGAGTGTTGTTTTATTTACACTTGTGTATCACTTCCAGAGCTGGCCAAACTATGCAAATGAAAATTGTGAAATCAACTGTCAAAAATTGATCTGAACATTGAGGATAATTTTGTCAATTGGAAAAAATCCATTTATTGTCATTACATTTGATCACGAATATCTGTCAGCATGAATTGTCTACTGGCAAAGAACCAACGGTGTAGTTCCATGATGCTCTGTTTCAAAGAAGATACTATTTGGCAGTAGAATTCGATCAAAACTGTATTGGATTCTTCACCACATTGAGTAGAGAGTTCATTTGTACAACATTGATTTCCACAAATGATGCGTCTAAAACCACAGGAGATTATTTACAGTTTAGGCAGATTCAAGGTAGAATGAGATGCATTAAAAGTCCCTATCGAAAAAAAACAATTTTTGTACATCAAATTGACTTGAATCCAGCCTTGTGTCAAATCTGAAAATTTTAGCCAAATATATCTAAAAGCTTACCTGCACAAATTATTCAATATAAAATTCACGGCTTCTTCAAAAGATGCATTTGTGGCATCTCTTCTTCTGCCATGCGCATAGTTAATCATGGCTGTTTCATATGGCAAACATTTGTCTCCTGATTCACATTCATCCACGTGCTCCTTATAAACTTGATGGTAACATTTGGAGTAAGCAATAAAATCTTGAAAGTATTTATGCAGTGAATTTTTTGAGGATAGAGAGTTAATTTTCACATAAAAATTGATACAATTTAACATACCAGTTTCATTACAAACATAAGATGTTGGCTGAAGGAAAAGAGTACTTCTGTTTTCAGAACACTGCCATTGTCACAGTCCAGAATACATCCATGACGCCCGCAAGCATTTCTGAAGGATAAGCCATATATAGATATATATTTGGTTGGCAAGAAATTAATGTAGATTTTTGGTCATGTGTTGGCAATAAATGTTTTTCTTTAAATCCAGCAAAATAAATTGGGTCGTTGATTGTTTGTTTAAAAGAGCAAACATTTTCGTTTTGAAAAATGGGGTTGGTTATTAGTTGGCTCATTTTTTTCATTTTATTAATACCTAAAACGAAGTGTCAACTCCCCAACCATATACGTCATTGCATTTTGTATGAGTATGATTTGGGCATAACTGCAGCTGAAGCAACAAAAAATATATGGTAAGCATATGGTGAACATGCTGCATCGGAATGTGCAGCCAAACAGTAGTTTGCAATGTTCAGGATTGGCACTTGCAGCATCAAAGATGAACCTCGTAGTGGATGACCAGGTGAAGTATCAGAAGCAGACATTCAGGAACAGCTGGACCCTGATCCAAAAGCAACCACTTGGGACTAGGGAAATAGCAGAAGCCCTCACCATTATCCACACTACTGCTGAAAATTGAATGATGCAGATGAGCAAGATTTCCAAGCTCCAAATGTGGGTGCCTCAAAAGTTGAGTGATCATGCTATGCAACAGCGTGTTATCATTTCCATGTCACTATTTTCATGTTACAAAATCGAGCCTTTACTTGATCGAATCATTGCTGGAGATCAAATGTGGGTTGTGTATGTTAACATCACCTGGGGGCGACAATGGGTCAGGAAAGGCTCCAAACCAGCACAAGTGACAAGGTCCCATCTATACCTAACAAGGTTATGTTATGTGTATGGTGGTGAATGCAAGGAATCGTCGACTTTGGGTTGCTTCCACCTGGTTTTACCCTCACTGCTAAAGTCTATGAAGACCAGCTTGATTGTGTATGAAATGCATTAATTCAAAAGCAGTCTGCATTGGTAAATGGCAAAAGAGTATTTCTGCTCCATGACAGTGCCTGTCCACATACTGCTGCCATTGTCTAGACAAAAATTCAGGAAGTAAATTGGGAGTTGTTACCCCATTCACTATATTCAACAGACATTGTACCACCAGATTATTATTTGTTACAGTCATTGCAGAATAGCCTTGTCGATATTTTGAAAATGATGACCAGGTCGAAATGTTCATCCAGAACTTTTTTGATTCAAAGCCCCAAGCCTTTTATTGTGCAGGCATTGCAAATCTACGTGTGAAATGTCAAAGTGTGATTGATAGTAATGGGGCCAATTTTGATGATTAATCATGCCTCCTGTGAATCTAAAAAAACTTTGAAAATGTAGTCCAATTTTCGACTTTATTTTCTTGCCAAGGGTATACTGCACAAGATAGAAATTTTTGGTAGCTCACAAACAAGTTTTCTTCAAAAATGCTCAGGATTAAAAAATATTGATCAGAATACTTTAAAAATCGTTTTTAGAAGCTAGAGAACACACTATTTCAGTTTGAAAAGAGGAAATCAATTTTTTCTCAAAATTTTTAAAATTCACTTATAAACTTTCAAGTCTCTCTGAAGAGCACTTCACTATTTCAAAGTCATATTCATTAAATGCTCAAAATAATTTTCCAGGACATTTGTTATGGGGAAAATTTAAAGGCTGTCAGTTCCTACTTGTAAGGTAGCCAAGTTTCACTTCTGGTAGAGGATCCCTGACAACTCCACATAGAACAGTGTGCTTGTCGACTCCCATATGCACAATCATATTGATATGCATATGGGATTCAGCATATTCACAAACTATGTGTAAAATTTAGTGGATTTTCCAGTATTTTGAGATTCTACTACCATGTGAACTTCCAACAGATTTTTGAATGCTATGAGGTTCTGTAAATTCTTACTTGCAATACCAGTCCAACATGATGGCACTGAAAATTCGTTGAATATTGGTAAATTTTGGCGTTTGAAAACGTCATCAGTGACATGATGAAAAAATTGCATAAATGCTTCCAGGATGGACGAATTGCGGATACAATGTATAACACAAGTGTCGCCCTTGGTCATATTGTGAAGAAACATAAATCTGTTGAACATATTATGCAATTATGCATTTGCATGTACTGAAGAAGGTCAGTTTTTTGAAACTGTCCTGTCCTCATGTGTGACAATATTCAACTAATTAGTCGATCCTATAAATTTTGTCTACACCTTTTTTCCAGACTTATTTTTTACATCTTTAGATTTGAAATATTTCCAGCTTTGAAGTAAATTTATGAGGTAGGATTTGGAAATAAATTGAAATCAACTGAGCTAAAATCAGAAGATTTAGATGTCTGGTATGCAAGAAGTATAGCTAACAGATTCATATATGGAGACATATAGCATATTTGAAAGTCCTCGCATAATGTAAATTCATCACCTACCTTCTCTGGGCAGAAACAACTCAAAATACATCTGTTCATTGTGTGATTCCTGATGGCAAATAATTCCTGAAAATAAGACACTATAAATATTAACTCAGACAGGAAATGTACAAAGCCACCAAACTACCTGAACATAACATCATAAAGAACAGAACAATGTATTTCAAACACATTTTATGAGGCAAAGTCTATGCCTAATTCCACAACAATCTTGCTTATTGTCTAAATGAATTTTTAAGTCAGCAAAAAATGCCCTGATAACATTATTCAGCTTTCCTGTAATAATCATGCTTATCAGTGACGCAGAATATTTGTCAGTTCAGTTTTGACGAGTTTGCTTCTTATAAGATCCATCTGCATGTTGCATAGTTTTGTGACCCAAAATCAATAAATTGACGTCCATTCTTGTTGACACTTTCCCAGTTGTGATATAAACTTTCCTGTAAGAATCATCCAATACATGAGGATTCAGTGACCACATAATAATAATGCAGATATATTGAATCCCATTGGTTCAAAACTAACAGCATCAAATTTAATAAATAACAATGTGATTTGTATTTCATTACTCTTCATTTTTTTGCTTTGTATGTGAATTTAACAGTAAAATTTGCATCATAATTTATATAGTGCTGATCACATTATCATGCTTACTAATGATCCCAGTAAGATGAGTGTTTGGGCCCTGTTATAAATCACCAGCTGTTCTCGGTTTTTCAATTTCAACTCAATTTAAAATTTTCTGAACAGACCCTGTCTGATGCTAATGTTACAGGAATACCAAAAAAATGCGACCAGATTTTCATATGCCTCCAATAATTCGAGATTTGACATTTGTCTTGGTGAGATGTCATTTTTTAACTCTTTTTTGTGTTATTGTTAGTTCTATTTCTTTTTCGTGTTTTTTGTTTTGCTTTTTAACTTTTTTTTGTATTTTTTTATTTTCTGGCAATTTCTTAACTCTAGCATACTCCATGTTCAAAAGATTTTTGTCCAGTTGCAATATTACCTGAGGCTATAAGTGTGTGATGGCTAGTATCCAGATTTCGTCAATCCCAAGATCAGACCAACACTTCTTCTCTCATGTTGTTCATGACAAGTCTGAACGACACAATTCGACCAATATTCGACAAGTTCTCAATGCTACTATATCAGAATGGTATTTTTCGTTAGGTCTTCGGCATTAGTCCTGAATACCCAAACTTTAGAACAATATAGGAGTTCAGAATTCATGGTAACCTGATTGAAAATAGGAATTTGAAGTGTAATTCTTGTTGAAATCCCAATTTATGCCCTACAACAAGTGAGCAGTGATTCTCTGATTGATGAACTGACTTGAATTTCATTACTAGAATGTAGATCAGAATTAAATTGTATTTAAATTTTAAGATAATTTTAGACAGGCCAGGCAGATTTTACTGAACCTTAATTGCTAGAATGGAGATACAATTTTTGAATTTTTGCATTGACTTTTCTGATACCTACACATTTTTGAGCAGTTTTCTACATTCCAGCTTTCATTTTCAAATACATAGTTTCCAATGTGGTCGAACACTATTTAGTCTGAATTATTTTATAGCAAATTTTATTTCAGGAATATGCACTGAATTCAATGGCAATAGTAGCACAATCGTCCAGTTGCAAAAGTGTTTCAACAGTGAGACTGGAGTATTCAGGTGTCAGATGAGACCTAAATGTAGCTGCAGCCTATGTGTTTCTACAATATGAGATTATACCATATTCATTGACTAGCTGAAATTATCTATAAAATAAATGAGAGCATTTGATTTGCTGTATTCTGGATAATAATGTGACAAACAGCTCATAAAATTTCATTTTTCAATGTTTTGACCCTCCGATGAGATAGCAATCAGATACATATCATAGTAATGCAAAGAATGATTATATCAAACTATAACTTATACCCGCGAAACAAAATGTGATTCATCAGATCTGATCACAAGTATCTGTCAAGATCAATTCTTTGCCCTTTGTGTAAGAATGATACATCTCCTCAATAATAATTGTTTTCATGGTGGATACAAGTCGGCGGTAGAATTCGAGCAAAACTTGACTGGATTCATCACCACATCATTTTGTGAGGTCATTCAAGCGGCACTGATTTCCACAAATGATATACCTAGGATTAAGCACAATTTGATAGCATAATGGAGGAAGATATCATATAAAATAGGGTGCAAGACTAACAATTTCATTGCATTCGGCAGCAAATTTTCTTTAGAACACAGCAACTTACTGACATAAATTACTGGTCACATATTGAATGCCTTCTTCCCACGATATGTTGCCAGTCCTTCTCATTTTTTCATGGACGTAATTGATCATATTGGTCTTGTAGGGCAAGCATTTGTCACCCGATTCGCATTCATCTACATCATCCTCGTATACTTGTCCGTAACATTTGGACTGTGCGATGAAGTCTAAAAAATGTTTAAGTCGAGAATATAATGGAGGGGATTTTGAAGCCGTAGGCATACCTGGCTGCAACGAGGGAAAACCAGTGCAGCCCGCACACTTTTTTGCGTTTTTCAAAAATTGTAGCCTGCAAGTCACACTCTACGGGAAAAAGTTTTGTGCATTGCGACCCACAACCACATTGTGGTTCAATGCGGTTTACAGACCTATAATGAGTTCAAGAGTGGAGTACTTTTTGCGGTTCCTGGTAGCAGCAAATCGACACAGTATATGCAATTCTGCACTGAATAACACTATAGTCTGTTTTTTTTAAATGCTTCTTAATAATGAATGTGGAAAGCATGTAGTATTTCAGATTTTCGCGATTTTCTGATAAACAATATATCAGAGAGGAATGAAAATTTGTGAGCATACTGACCTAATCTTTAACAATTTTTTGAGTGGAAAATTTTACAATGAGATCTCTATGCAAGTGATTTTGATGACGGTACTGATTTGTGTCACTTTTCTATTTAGAAGCATTTTATAAAAAACAGACTATAGATATTTGAGTGTTATCAACTAGATAGCCAATTTTTTCGAAACATATCTGTAAGAGGTCCGACCAGTTGGGGTGTGGGTCGAAAAAAGTCAGAAATTTTCATAAAAACGGCCAAAAAGGCATTTTTTTCCAAAATATCCCTAAATTTTCGAACTTTGGGGGATTGGGTATAGGGTTGGCCAAGGTCACCCCGCAATTACAGGTATGTTTCAAAACCAGCTCTGTCCACAATGAATGGGGTCTTTTGAGGGAAAAAATTCTGAAATGAAAAGAATTTCCTGCAGGGTTCTTATACAGGGAAAATTTTCGGGAATTCAAAACCGAAAAGACGTATTTTGATGAACTTTAGATGGTCAAATGCAAACAAATTTCTAGCGCTTCACACCATTGTTTTCCCCCCAAAGCCTGCTTTTTGGGAAAAAAATTCAGAAAAAGGAAAAAAATTTTGGGCTCTTTCCCCATTTGGGGAAGAAAATTTTGGGGATCAGATACAGAAAAGATGCATTCTGGGCATCTTGAAACGTCATAATTCGAGAATTTAATTGAATTGAAAATTCAAAAAATCAAATAATCATTAATTTTTAACATGTATAGTAAATGCTTTATTTTCCGTATGTATTATGTAACAACCTTGCATCTCTTACATAATTTCAGGTTTGGAATTGTGGTGAACTGGGCTTATCATTGTGGTTCTCTGGTGCACAAAAGTATGCCATTGTGAGAGCCGCAACCAACAAGTATGGCTACGGCTTTAGTGTGGCACTGAAAATCAACATACCAGTTTCGTTACAAATGTAAGATGTTGGTCGCAGTAACTTGAGTACTTCGGTTTTTAGAAAACTGTCATTGCTACACTTCAATATACATTTTTGACGTCCATTGGCATATCTGAAAAGGGGATTTACAAGAACTTGTGGTTGTCTACGATTTAAAAGCGGATGCATTTCAGCAGTTTTTTTGTGATGAGGGTTAAATACAGAACATAAGTTGACCATTCACTTTTTCAATTTGGGGTTAGCTTGAGCATAAGAACGTGGTTCATCTGCTGCTGTGTCAAACAGTCTATTTATTTGTCCTTGTATTTTTTGTCAACTCCAAATGTGATGCGCAAGTAGTAACCACATGGTACATCAGTGGACTATTTCGAATGGTTACTGTAGCTTGGATTCAGTCATAAACCTTAAATGCATCCTCGGTTCTATTCTTGTGTTTGTACTGCATGTGCCTTACAAGTAGAGACTAGGGCCTTGCCTGTAAACTTCAATTGTTATGTTGAGAGTGGCCACAGGAGCCACCTCAACTACGAATTGTTGCAAAAAGAGAGCACCTTTTCCGTTGCTCGGTTGGCTCAGTTGGTTAGATCATGCAGACATAAGCTGCAAGGTCCTGGGTTCAAGTCCCGGACCGAGCCTAACTTTTACTGAAGCCCCGACTAGCCAGAACAGGTTGCCTCAACACTGAGGTGGCTGCTTTGGCCGCTCTCAACAGTTATTTTATTCTTGAGAAAGTTTGAGGCATTCTCAATTTTCAATTATATACTGACTCATATCCAGTAAACACACATCAGATAATTTGGGTTGACTTTCTTGGTATTTCTATTCATGGGTATGCTAAAATCATTCATGGCATCAAGTTCTCTGCTGGTTTTTGAATCACTTCCAATTTCTGAACTGAAGGTACAGTCCTGATGTTTAGCATATAAATTCAAGAAGCTCCTGAAGGTTACTCTTTCACAAGGCAATCCGTTCTAATAATGCAATAGGGATTAAAATCTTGCATAAATCCTACTGTATATAGATGCATTTCGAATTATCACATTCCTCATTTGAAATCTCTAGAAATTTCACATGGTTCTTGAACTATGCTATCAAAATTTCTTCATCTTCATAATGTACAGTACATATGAAAGATAATGGGATAGGCTTTACGATTCGACAACTGATATTGAAAACCTCACCCACAATACCATTCCAACATGGTGGCGTTGAAAATTCATCGAATATTTGTAGAGTTTTGGCGTCTGGAAACGTCGCGAGCAACATTATCGAAGAAATTTCTCACTTTTCGTGGTATCATCTTGTCCTTGAGACAATCGTGCACACAATAGTCGCCTCTGGTCAGGTTGGGATCGGACATAAATCTGTTGAACATAAAAAATGCTCAAGTTGGTACAATTTTGTAGTGTAGTTGATCTGATAATCAGAAAACCACGAAGCATTGTCGCCATATGAAAAAATTATTACACTCAATCCTCTTTTTTGTACTATTATGGCCCCAATCTCTGAGAAAGGAACTCCATGAGTATCCCAGAATCAAATTTCAATTTCACAAATTGGATGTAAGTTCCAAATTTTCATGTAACTTCGAAAAAAATCCGAAGTCTTGCTCAACGTATTACTCTCAGATCTGAAGTTTGCTGAAGAAATCCTCCTCGCAAAGCCAATGTTTGTTAATGTGCACTCTGGGTCACGTGTCACTGATCAGCAGAATCCACATGCGGATGATGGATATCATCTCAAAGATCGATTTGGATACAGATCATAGCTGCGGAATGCACTGTTTCTGGAGATATTTCAGTCTAATCAGTGGATGTGGAATCCACCCCTCCCCCTCTAACTGTAAGGAGACGTTTATGCTCCATGAATGAGGGATTTTTTTTCTCCCAAATTTTCGGTCGTTTCACACAACTCTGAAACTTTTTTGACAGATATGTATGTCTAAAAGACAGATTTTCAAAGGAGTGAAAAACTTGGAAAGAATTATCCACCACCTGCCAAGCAGTTTCACATTTTAGACATTGAAAATGTGAACTCTGCATTCATTAATCAGACTGGAATACCCTGTCGAAAAATTCAGATGCCATAATTTTTAACTCATCATTTAGACAGCATATCCACCATTTGCATCCACATTTGCCTTTATGACAATATCCTCCATTTACATCCACATGTGGATTCCAATAATTGGTGGCAGCCCCCGAGTCCTATATCTGTGTTGACAGTGGTCGCAGCAGCCCCCTCCACTTCGAATCACATGTTTGCAGAAGGCCTTCAAGTTGGCTCAGTTGGCTAGAGATTGCAGATAGCAGCTACTGTTGGGGATGTACTTATGGTATCAGTCATTCCACATCTATGCAAATTGGTGAATTGGGTGAAGCCACAGTTTGACTGGAAAAAGAATGATTTATCATTGGTTATAATTTTCTGTTTTGTTATTTTTCACCTAGTAAATCGAACACCAACAGCCACCCCTGATTTACATAATACTATTATTTAATATTATTAGTATTATTTAATATTATTCTCGCGCATTTAGCGGAGAAGGGTGCCAATTTACCAAAACTGAATGCCAAGAAAGGACCGAGCCTTTCCTGGGCATTATTGTAGTGAGTTCTTTGTGTTTTGTGTTAGTCTTCTGGAGCAACCCTGATTGCTTTTTGGTTCCAAGAGTTAGTTATTCCAGTTACTGATTAGTAACTGAAGGTTATGTTCAGTTCTTCTAGAGAACTGTTGCACTGTGTTTAGCTGATAACTTATAAAGAAGCTCATTTGAGTGACCTAGGTAATTGGTTGGATACAAACCAATAGAACCCTTCAGTTATATAGCTGACGACTTCTGACTAAAGCAGAGAGCAAAGCTCAACATTGAGCTGCAGATTGAAGAGCATTCAATTCAACAAATATTGCTAGTAGAAAATTTAGTATCAATTGCGAATTGAAACATAAAAATGATGGTTTGAGAGGCAAAATAGGCATTTGATTGAAGAAATCAATAAAATCAGACAATGTAAGATAGGTGATAAGATATTAGAATAAAACGGATTACTGTATATAATTTTAGTCATATATATATATATATTTCTCGAGTATGTCTGGTTTTTTTTGTCTCATTGATGGCCTGTACATTTTTCAAAAGTACTTTGTTTTGAACATTCTTGTACCAAAAATCCATTAGTAACCCAATTAAGAATCGATGCATAATAATTCCACACATCCCCACCTGGTCCTATAACCCACTCGAGTCACATATAGATACACATTCCCAAGAAATACAGTATCCCTCCCAAAGTCGTAAAGTCGTAAAAACGCCTGCCCGTGTAGAAAATGTAGAAACCCCGACCCAGACACAAGATTCAGGTAGAACACATGGAAAACTGAAAAACACACGAAGAACTAAAAACATGTAAGTGTGGCTAAGCATACGGTAAATTAAAGCATGTAGGCATGGAAGTTAAGCATGAATTAAAGCATAAAGGCGTAGCGATAGAAGCATACTGTAAACGAAAGTAGGTAAAGCGAAGCAACGATTGGTTAGGAAAGCAAAATGGAAGCAGACCCCCCATGGTGTGAAGGCGTGGTCTAAAGAAGCGGTATGAAAGAAAAAAAGCATAGTGAAAAAACGTCAGTCATGGTTACTATTTCCTTTTTGCATAAATTAAATTCGTACTTGTGTACCCAGTGGAGAATATTCGTGTATTCACTGGGAAATTACTCGTGTATTGGGGAGTTGCATTCGTAATTGTGTTGATCATCCTTAGGGTTTTTATATTGTCCCTTGTCCTCTGGATCATAGTCGAAAAGCTTGTTTTTGCAGCAAGTAAAAGTATTATAGAATCTAGGCAGAGAACCGGCCCAATATCTCATTTGAGCATTACAACAGTCATAATATTAATGTACATTTAAATGTGGAATACAGATGAGACAGGACGTGTTTCTACTTTTTAATTTCTAATATATATCAGAATAGGTCGGTTTGGTTTGTCTTACTTGTTTATAGACCAAATTATTATTATGTTTTTTGCAGTTTCACGAAAGTAGAATTTCTGTCTGAAATGAATGAGTGAAATTGAAAATAATTTTTACCAACATACCTCAAATTAAGAATGGATTCGGATTCAGTCTAAAATTTTGGGCAAGACTAACAAATCCAAGTCTGAATCTGGAAAATCAGTGAAGTCGAATTTGAATCCGAATCCAGGAAAAAAGACTGCATCTAGTCGAATCTGAATATGGGATTCCTCCCATCCCAACTTATTGCATGGTCTTCAAATACTCATGCATTGTATGCGATTTTTACAGTGAGACTTATATCGCTATTGCAAAACTGTTAACGGTTAATTTCTCGGCCCAATTCCTGAACATGTCAAAAGTAAGTATCGCAATAAGATGAGTTTTAAGTGGAAGATATACATGCGCTCATGCACACCACAGATTGACCAATTATCGAGCAGCTTTTGCACTGAACAGCCAGAACCATGCATGCAAAGAATGAAAAGTCAGTCACTACAGGGGGTGGGATAAACTTTTTTTATTTCTTGATTACCAAAAAGAAGGTTTTCTAACATTTCATTCTTATATACATATATTGGCAAAATATCTGAAACTATTCACTTGGTCTGCTTTTTAAAGGTTGTAATGCTACTTCTGATTTTCCATAATCATCTTCTTGATCACTGTTGAGGAGCAGACTATGCTAGGGGTCCTCAAGAGTCCCAAGTATATTCTCAATTCCTATTTCTGAAAATATCAGATAGGTGTGTGTCACGAGTCAGCATGCTATGCCTAAACATACTCCCAGAAACCATGCGAAAAAATCGGTACAGGGTCATCTTCATCTAGTGGATACCACCTCCAACTACTAGTCTCAAGAATGAGGTTCGATTCTGGGTGTAGCCCGAAAAAAGAATTTCTGATAGTTGGCCTAGGCAGACATAGACTACCATGCTTATAGGGCCTGTAAATTGTGTAGGAGGGCTTGGAGCACTGTTTGCCAGGGTTTACTCAGCTCAGTTAGCCTCTTGGCAATAGTCTGCAGCAAATGAGAAATTGGGCCCATTCTATTCACGAGATAGGTAGTGGAACAATTCCTGCTTGTCAGGCAGATGAAAGCCAGTGGCATATAGCCTCTGCTAGGTGTCAAAAAGCACCCAAATAGCACCCCTAATATAAGTTGGCCACTTATATAACTTATAACACATCTTTCTAACCATAAAGAAATTGATACATGTGTACGTGCAGAAGTTCAAAAAATCCATAAAAATATGCACCTCTGCACTAGTTCAAGAAAACGATGCTCATTCAATTTGTATCTCATTTCTGTATGATTTTGCGAATCCAATAGCTTTAAAACAGCAGTTCATTCCAAATATTTTGATTCAAATATTGCAATAAATATGCACAATGAGAAGAAAATAGAAAAATGAAAATAATCATTAAATTAGCAAATTGGAGAGAAAAATATGGGAAAAATGTAATGCAATATCTAAACTGCTGGCTAAACTAAGGTGTAAACTATTGCATGTAAATGCATGTAAATTACAGTAAAATGTGCAAAATTGTAATGAAAAAGTCAAATAATCAGTAAAACTGAAAAATAATAATAAAAAGTTATAGGTGATATTCAACATCAGGTATGGTATCTAAGATGCTAACTCATCAAAAACAGAACCTTGGCAACTGAAAAACATTCTGCCTAATAGATAAGCTTGTTAATAACCAGAAAACTTTATAACATTAGCTAAGCATTTTTTGGTGATATTCAAAGCGAGTTGAGATAATCAACCAAAATACCTATTTTACCCATTGTGATATTTAGCACGGACTTTGGTTTGTAGAATGTGTCTGAAACATGTCTTGTTGATTTTCGTTACCTTATGCTCGGGTAAATTGATAACTCTAGAATTGCTGTTTGAGTTAATGTTTAGGGTGTCTTATTTTTAGGCATTGACTGCAATCAGGAAGCACATGACGAACAGCTTTATCTTGAGTCATTTCTATCAGAGGAAAGCAGGTAAAGTATTTATATAATGTGAAGGATAGTAAACATGGAAAAAAATCAATTATTTTGCTGTGAATACTTTTTTGGTTCCAGACCTCTATATGTTTAAGTGACTCTGACTGTTTCTCATTTGGTTGTTGTATTTTTCTGAATCTCACCCAGTTGAGTGTGGTTGGACAATTGTGTTAATTTTAGGTATGTTACACTATTGCATGACATTTTTTTAATCAGGTTCATTTTTAACAGGTTTATGTGGGGCCGCAACATTACAAAAGGCGACGAATGTGTAGAGCATTGTTTCCGCAATTCTTCGATTCCAGAAACAGTGATCCACTTTTTTGTTGATGTAGCTCGCGACGTTTTTAGACGCCAAAATTCCACAAATATTCGACGACTTTTCAATGCCACCATGTTGGACTGGTATTGTGGGTTAGATTTTCCACGTTGGTTAAACAAACCCAATCATGAGGCATTTTAACCACTAAATAAAAAAAACATGTATAAAATTTGAAGTCATGAAATGAATTCTGCTATATCTATGCATTTATTGTCAGCTTACCGTGCTATTCCAAACTCACTGTGTTTAGATATGCTAATGGACGCCAGAAGTGTATTTCAGAATGTGACGATGACAGTTTTCTAAAAGCAGAAAGTCTCAAGTTACTGCGACCAACATCTTACATTTGTAATGAAACAGGTATGTATTTTTGTTGTTGTCAGTGTGAATATGTAAATCGGTATTAGTATAGCATGTCTCCACATATGTCCAAGATCGATTGAAAAAAATGTTGAGCTTAAATTAGGATAGTTTCTTGGGTGACTCGATGTCGTTTATTATGAATATGATATCGGAAATTTTTTTGGATCGAGTCTTTAGGTGCTTTTTCAATCAAAATAATTTCAAAGTTCAATCAAAATTTATTCTTGCATAGGTTAGTCAAATTTTTATCAGACAAAAGGAATTGGCGAGCTATTTCGGCACATATTTCATCGAATGGCGTATCAGTGTGCATATTTTTCCACCAGTACCCAGCAAGGTGGCCTGGAAAAAGGTTTGGCGACGTGTTGTGCATCGATCGAACTAACTTTGGCTTAGGCTTGGGCTTGGGCTTGGGCTTGGGCTTGGGCTTGGGCTTGGGCTTGGGCTTGGGCTTGGGCTTGGGCATGGGCTTGGGCTTGGGCTTGGGCTTGGGCTTGGGCTTGGGCTTGGGCTTGGGCTTGGGCTTGGGCTTGGGCTTGGGCTTGGGCTTGGGCTTGGGCTTGGGCTTGGGCTTGGGCTTGGGCTTGGGCTTGGGCTTGGGCTTGGGCTTGGGCTTTGGCTTGGGCTTGGGCTTGGGCTTGGGCTTGGGCTTGGGCTTGGACTTGGGCTTGGGCTTGGGCTTGGGCTTGGGCTTGGGGTTGGGCTTGGGCTTGGGCTTGGGCTTGGGCTTGGGCTTGGGCTTGGGCTTGGGCTTGGGCTTGGGCTTGGGCTTGGGCTTGGGCTTGGGCTTGGGCTTGGGCTTGGGCTTGGGCGTGGGCTTGGGCGTGGGCTTGGGCTTGGGCTTGGGCTTGGGCTTGGGCTTGGGCTTGGGCTTGGGCTTGGGCTTGGGCTTGGGCTTGGGCTTGGGCTTGGGCTTGGGCTTGGGCTTGGGCTTGGGCTTGGGCTTGGGCTTGGGCTTGGGCTTGGGCTTGGGCTTGGGCTTGGGCTTGGGCTTGGGCTTGGGCTTGGGCTTGGGCTTGGGCTTGGGCTTGGGCTTGGGCTTGGGCTTGGGCTTGGGCTTGGGCTTGGGCTTGGGCTTGGGCTTGGGCTTGGGCTTGGGCTTAGGCTTGAGCTTAGGCTTAGGCTTAGGCTTAGGCTTAGACTTGGGCTTACGTTTAGGCTTAGGCTTAGGCTTAGGCTTAGGCTTAGGCTTAGGCTTAGGCTTAGACTTGGGCTTATGCTTAGGCTTAGGCTTAGGCTTGGGTATAGGCTTAGACTTAGACCTGCGCTTATAGGCTGAGGCATAGGCTTGGGTATGGGCTTAGACTTAAACTTGTGCTTATAGGCTCAGGCATAGGCCTAGTTTCGGAGTTAAACTCAAAATTTTTTTTCATTGGTTTTCCACCCATGTGAAGACATGCTATACTAATACCCTGTAAATCTGCTTCCCTTTTATAACACATTCCATGCATACAAATTTTTTAAGAATTTATCGCTTATTCCAAATGTTATCATCAAGTTTACGAGGACGATATTGATAAATGTGAATCAGGGGAAAAATGTTTGCCATACAAAACTGCAATGATTGATTATGCATATGAAAAAGGCAGGCGAATCGACAAGATACCTTGGCAGGAAGCCCTACAACTTGTATTCAATAATCTATGTCAGTAAGTTGTCAGATGTGTTTTAGAAAAAAGTCTCCAATCCATTGTTATGTGGATCTAGTGATGCAGATTATTATTAAATTTGCTTATAAAATAACCTATTAAATTCAGTTTCTTTTTAGATATATCATTTGTGGAAATCAATGTCGCATGAACGAACTGTTGACACAATGTGGGGAAGAATCTAACCAAGTTTTGATGGAATTTTACTGCCGAATTGTATTTTCTTTCAAACAGATTGTCATTGGAGTATATCGTTATTTTAAGGGTGATAGAACATTCACCCTAACAGATACTTGTGACCAGATCTAATAGAAATGTATGGACTTTTCACAGTTAATAAAAACATATCGTACTATTGAATAGGCATATGGAATGCAAAGACCAAACATGTGAAGTGGAAAAGTCTCTATGTGGCACTGCAGTGTTTTACTGTTGTGAATACGCAAAAACGGACCTGAGACTTGCAGAATAGCTATGATAAAATTGGATTTTTTTTATGAGATCCACTAGTTCACAGAGAATGTAACATCATGGATCAAAGGATCTTTCCTTAATTGTTCACGAATTTCAGTATTACTGTGTCTGGTTATCTTGCAAAGTTATCCACACTTGAGCATAGTGGGTTATTGGTAAGAGACTAATGGAGCAGTTTTTAGGCTTAGGCATATTCTTACCCTTAGGCTTAGCCTTAGACCTGGGCTTAGCCTCAGGCTTAAGGAACTGTCATACTTCACCACGAGGTACCGCGCAGAGCCGTGCTGCGCTGTGTGGCATCAGTTGTCCTATTCATAGTAACAGTGGCTGCACGCGGTGCCGCATGGTGGCTTGTCATACCTCGAAGTGTGGTATGGCATGACGCCATATGGCACTGCTTTTTTACTTCTGGATTTTGTTCTTCTCAAAAAATGTGCATTGATCGTCTCGACAAATGAAAAATACGGAAAATGCGAAAAAGATGAAAAATACAGAAAAATTCGAAAAATATAAAAAGCGTAATAGAAAAATAAAAATCAATCATTTCTGCACATTGCAGATAGAAGCTTGCAAAAAAGCCAAGTCTAAAGATTTTGGGCTCTCGCTTCAATTTGCTTCTCATTCCAACGATTAATAGCTCTTGAACTGCTGAGCAATATCAATCTATATAAATTGATTTTGAAGAATTGAATATATATAGACTTCGAATATATATTTACTTGGGAATCGCTCACATGGGAATACCCTTTCCCCGAAGATTCCTTTCCCCAAATGTTATGATCCCCCCAAAAGACCCGCGATTCCTTGAATAATGCATTAGTCCCTATTACGCAAACTTCCAGATTCCCTGAGTTTAAATAAAATAACAATCTCGAGTCCCGAATGAGTAACAAATTTTATAAATTGGCCACTATCGCTAATCAAATTCTAGGAATCGGCAACAGTCGGCGACTCTGCAGATTGCCGATTCATTTTTTAAAATCGGCAACTGTTGCCAATTGAATATTTGTAATCAATGACAGTCCGCGATTTCACTTCTAAATTGGGCTTTAAGACACATTTTTGGAGAAGTTTGACCTTTACTAAGACAAGTTAAAAATAAGTCATACCTCAAAATCAGATATGCTAATTGGTTTAATGCACATAACTTCACATTAAAATTCATTTAAGCTGAAAATGAAAGATATGCCAAACTTGCAAGTTTTTTTAGTTTTTTTATTGATTGTGCGTGAAGTGATATGATTTAGCGCTGGAGAGACATTACTCAATATATAAATATTCATTTTACGCCACAGATCAATGCATTCGTTTAAAAAGTGCACTTCAGTAATGCACTTCGGTCTATAACTGTTTAAAGTAAGCAAAAATTAGGAAAAAAGGAGAAAAAATCTGATTACATGCACTGCTGTTGTAGAAATTTTATCACGAGCTGCCCTGCAAAACCTACTCATGCCTAATGCGCCTCGTTTGACATGCATGCTTATGGATATTTTATCTTGAAGCCAATTCAGTGGTTAAAGGCTGTCTTGGTCTGGTGGAAATCATCACCAACTGCTAATGTCGAGAACCTGATTTGATCTCTGTGTAACCTAGATTTGTCTGGTAGCTGGTGTGCAAATGCAAATTAACGTATGCGAATGTTATCGTCATACTTCTATCTATAGTTCATATTTGATTCTGAACACAACAATGAATTGATTTAGTTCTTAAGCTATAATATTCACATTTTGAATTATACGTTTACCAGAATAACTAAAATATCGATATTCTTCAGGAAAATTCAAATAAAAATCCTGATTTTTTGTGCGTCAGTTCTTGAAACATTATTCTATAAATGTTCTTTGATTAATTTTTAATAAATTTATATGTGTATAAAATAGAAGGCATATAAGTAACTGGTTGTCGGAAGGTCAGTATCTAATCAAAATGAATTTTTGAGATATATCACTAAAAATCAGTTTGTCCAAGAAAGCACTCTGCATGGAGTCTAGCATTTGCGATACAGTATATCACAAGCGCGAACTGCATTCTGGCTGCTCGTAACCTTTTTGAGTGCATGCTATGCTGGTGTCGAAATTTTCTGGGAAATAAAGCGCATTTCGTCCGGCATTGAATTCGAAACGACCTACCGACTCGCACGGGCCGATGAAATTCAATTTCAATTGATGGCCTACTGTTTTTCAAATCCATTCGACATTTTCGACTGGAAAATCGTTTTGGCTTACATGACAACATTTAATTGGACGACTGAAGACGTTGGACATTTGTTGGCTATCTATCCGGGCTTTTATTTAGACATCAAGTCCAAGAATGTCAGCATACAACATGTGCAACAACTATATCAGGTTTCCCAGGGTTTTTTTGGGAATGATGAAAAATTATGCTAATAAAATGTGATTTCTGTCAATTTTACGTCAAAATCAAGATGAAATTTGGAGCATCTTGAGAAAATTTTCTTTGTTTTTTTGCAAAAATGATTAAAAAACGGGAAATTGTACACAAATGAATTAAGATTTTTCTGAATATTAGTTCAAAATTATGCGAAATTTTTCGCAATCTGAACAAATTTCCAGCTTTTTTTTTATAGAAACGATTGAGAATTATGGCAATAAATTGCTATTTCTCTCAATTGGACATCGAAAATATCATACAATTTTTAGTTTTTGAAAAAAGTTATCCTGAATTATTTGTTAAAATGTTTGAAAAAAAGAAAGTTATAGCAAAAAATATGAGATTTCGCAAGGCCTTTAGGCCGATGTGAAAGTTAATTACTAATAGGAAGCTCCTTTGAGTGACCTACAGTAGTCGATTGAGTACAAGCCAATAGGACTTGAGTTATATTGCTGACGTCTTTTGACCTAAGCAGAGACATAAACATAACAATCATCTAGATTTCTTTGATAAAACCGTTTAAATGTCAACGAACGTTGACTCCAATTAGCTCGTTTCAAAATAAAGTCAAGCGGACAACCAGAAGCTAGAGCTTTAGAGGATGAAGCTGAACGTGTAGAATGTGGTTTAAATTCGTAGGTGTCTATACCTGATAAAGCCAGAACTGATTTGATCCAACGAGAAATTGTTGAAGAACAAACTGGCTTAAATGGTTTAACAAAAGACAGGAAACACAACCATTGAGAGCCCGGAATTTCTTTCGTAGATTTTAAGTATTGCTCTAAGCATAGATAAAAACAAAGCGTTTGGTCCGAAAATTTGAAAATTTTAAACACAATAGGTGGCCCAGTCCTTCGAGTTTTGATTATCACGGGAATAGAAATTTGAACAATAGTTTCAAAAAATTTTATGTACGGACTATCCATTTTTTGTAACTCTGACGCTCTCTATGGCAAACTCAATGCCAGAAGCATTACACATTCAAATGATAAAAGTTTGCTTGAAACCCGAGAGGATTTAGATGAAATATCACAAACAGTTATAGTTTTGAGATAGTTCAAAACAATAGAAATGTCCCACGTAGACGAATACCTCGGTACAGGCGGGTTAAGATTAAAAATTCCCTCTAGAAACCGAGAAATCAAATGATTGCCAGACGAATCACATCCCATCACAGACAATAGGAGATTTGGCACCCGCTATAGTATTGTATTTGAGTTCTGCTCTGTGCAAAGAAAGCAGGTAACAGATCAAGTCCGAAACAGATGGTTGAATGGGATTAATACTTTAATTACAACACCAGCTACTCCACTTTGTGAGGGCCGAGCTGTAGTGTTTTTGAGTTCCTTTTGACCAGGATTGTAGCATGATCGTAATATCTTCTGCTGGAACTTCAAGTTTAGCTCAGGCACGCCTGATACTCTCTAGGCTGAGAGCTGCAAAGTTATGTTCATTATCAGGGGATGATAATTTCCCACAGGATCAGGCTACCACGGCTGTGCCGGCCAAACTGGAACAATTAAAATTACTGTAGCTCGGTCACAACGAATTTTTTTGTAAAACTTTACAGATTAAGCTAAAAGGTGAAAAAGCATAAGCATAAAAAGCAGACCACTAAAGAGAGAAGGCATCCACAGCAAAAGCATCAGGATCTGGTTTCCAAGACACAAATTATCTAACTTTTGCTTTGTGCCTATTTGCAAACAAATCAATTGAAACATGTTCCCATGTAGAAGATAATTCGTTGAAAATGTCTTCATTCAGCTCCCAATCACTGCTGTCAGAAAAATTTCTAGATAAGAAATCAGCATCTAAATTTTGCTGCCCTGGGACATGAGAAGCTCTGAGATACAAATCTCGATCGAGGGACCAAGCCCACATTTTAATTTTCAAGTCACACAAGAACTTATTTTTCGTTCCACCAAATCGATTAATATAAGCAATAGCTGTTGAGTTATCTAACATCAATAAAATTGAAGTGTTAGATAGATTGGTGCCAAAAATTTTTAGAGCAAAAAATGCTGCCAAAAGTTCTTTGCAATTAATGTGGAAAGATCTCTCATATTTAGTCCATCATCCACTGATATAACGACTACCATTGGATGCAGCCCAGCCCAAGTTTGAAGCATCTGATAAAATAAAATAGTACAAGAAACAAGGGCCGGAATAATGTGGCATCCGTTCCATTGTGGCAGCTGTGAATGCCACATTTTCAGTTCATGTATGGCATCTGCAGATAAGAAAATGCATGCATTGTAATTTTTGTATTTTTTCAAGCCTATAATTAAGCAACGTTGAATTTCTCTGGTAAAGAGGTTCGCTCGAGCTTGACTAACTGACACAAACTTTCCCAATATACAGGCTACGTCATACAGTGCTACTTCTTTTTTCGATAATAAATTTTAGCACAAATCCAAAATATTTTTTAGTTTTTTATCGGGAATGTATAGCATCATTGTTCTGGTGCATATAATTTGCCATAAAAAAAGTTATTCTCTTTCTTGGCACCAATTCAGATTTTCTAAAATTTATAACAAAGCCGAGATTCGTTATCATGAACATGACTCGTCATGTTTCAAACTTTCATAAGTAGCATTTAAAATTAAGATGTCATCTAAATAGATGACGAGGCGAATGCCCAGCTGACGCAACCTGCTTATGACAGGTTTGAAAATTTTTGTAAAAACCCGTGATGCTGAGCATAAACCAAAAGGCATGCATGTAAATTGATAACTATTTTGCTGCCATCTAAAACAAAGAAATTTTTGATCATCACAGTGAACCGGAACTAAAAAATATGCATATTTTAAATCAATCTCCACCAAAAAATTGCCTGGTTGTATCAAATCTTTCAGCACATATATGCCTTCCATTTTAAAATGTTCATAGTGCATATAATTATCGAGCTAATTCAAATTAATAATTGGTCTCATACCACCAGTTTTCATAAGCAACCAAGGAAAGCTGCAACAAAAAAAGGATGAGTTTTGGAGTCTAGTTTAACGATCGCCTTTTTCTCCAAGAGGCCATAAACCTCATTAGTGATCATTTCAGTTTCTGATTGACAAAAATTGATGGGAAAAAAGCGGGTTAGTTCGTTAGGTGGATTAGTTTTCCAATCTAAATTTAAGCCTGAAACAGCTCATAAAATCCAACTGTCTAAAGTAATCACAGTCCAGTTAGCATAAAAAAGAGCAAGCTGACCAGCTACTGCATTAGGCAGAGCTGTTATTGGTTTATGTTATATTTCTAAAATAAATGAGTCTCTTGGCGTGCTCTGACTGATTTCTTGCCTCCTTAATGTGTGGGATCGGAGGAAGAAGGGTAAATCGGTAAGAGGAATTGATGTGCAGGAGAGACAGCCAGGGATCGACCTTAACGCCAGTGCTTCCCTGCGCCTGCCTTAAACTGTGGAATGACTCCTCACTCAGGGACAAGAAGTTTAGAACAGAATACTACTTATCCAAGAAATGCCTGACGGAAATTAGCCCGACAAGGTAACACACTTTTGGACACAAATAAAACGATTTTCTAACTATATATTTATTTGTAAGAGCTTACCTCTAAATCGCCTCTTCCAAAATCATGACAACTTAGTTTTATAAAAAATACAGCAGCTAATGTACAAACGAAAATAATAATAACATACAAGACGAGACGCTCAAGAAGAAGAATAAAATTCACACACCAATTCACAAAATCCATCTTCTACAGTAACTGTCGCGCTGGGCGTGGTTGGGCGTGCTTGGGCATGGTCGGACATGGTCGGGCATGGTCGGACATGGTCGGACATTTTGTACTTGTGGGCGTTTTTTCAAAACTGACACGAGTGTGTCAGATTTCACACTACAACATTTAAAGCCAAAATTATAAATATCATACTTGGAATTGTTGAAAGCCATAGACTTGCTCGAAGGCCGTTTCACCAAACTAGGGAAGGTAGAAACACCAGAAGAATTCGATTGAGAGAGACGAGTAGTTAAAGGCAGTTTTTTATCTGTCATGTTCAGGAATAGGGATTAGATAATATGCGTTGGAGTGATCAAAAGATGTGAAATATTTCATGCCACAGAAGGGGTCTGGGATTTTGTCTATTCTGGGTAGTGGGTATGTGTATTTCTTTGTTAGTTTATTCAGGCCTCTGAAATTGATACGTAAGAATGCCAAACATCTGTTTTTTTAACTAAAACCATATTTGTACATGAAGGGGAATTGCTTTGACTGATAACGTCAGCTTTCTCAAGTTGCTCAACTTTTTGTTTGATGATTGGTTTTTCTTTTGGTGGTTTCCGAAAAATGGGTCTGGGGATGGGTTTACAATTATTGGTATTAATGCTGTGGGAAACAAGTGTTGTGCGACCCACATCCATTTTCAATTACGTGTAAAGGGTAGGGTGTTTGGATAAGAATCGTGTTAGCTCAGTTTTTTCCTTTTCATTCAGGTCACTCTTGGTCAAATCTACATTGCCTTTTACCAATGTGAATGTATTGAGCTGTTTCTGTTTTTCTTTAGCGGGAAAGTTAGATTGGGTGGATGAATTTTTCTCGGGAAAGAGACAAGAAACAGGGCCGATGCATGTGTCAGGATAGAGAATTTGGGGCTTGCTGAGGACGTTTGAGACGGAACTGCATTATGACTATTTTCATTTTGGGAAATTCTAGCTGCAAAATGAACTTTAAAATTTTTTCTTGCTTTGGGGGTAGGAAGAAGAGTTTTTTCGCAGGCGGAATGTGTAGGGGTCTGTGGTTAGACCATGCAACAGCAAAAACATTGGGCGTTTTTTTGTGTGCAGGCTCGGATTTATATGTCTCACTGATTCCAGGGTGTTTCCATTTTCGGAGAATCTTATAGTCCGGCAGTAGGTAAGGTATTGATTTCGACATGTCACTGCTTTTTGGTGATGCAATTTTTGAAGTGCTTTCTTTCTCTGGAACAGCTAGGTCGAGACCGTACTGGCTGTCAAAATGCTTATGACTCTTGGGCATAATTGTACCTAAAGTATGTTGAGGCCCACAATGGACAGCGGGCAATGTGGGGTACAGGGCTGGGTCATCCATGTTCATTTTTCGTGGGGGTAGTTTCTCTTCAATGCAACTTTGGACATTTTGGGTCATTTGGTTGGGGCAATATCTACTTGTGTGACCTTCCTGCTTACAAAGAAAACATTCTACATTGGAGTAGCTTTTGGATATGCAATGGCTGGATCGGTGGCCTGTCTGATAACAGTAAATGCATCTGCTTTTACAGTCTTGAGTGACATGATTACTCAGAAAGCAAATTTTGCAGGATTTCCAAGTACCTGGTGAATTACAATTTCTGGCTAAATGGCGGACTTGCTCGCATTGAAAACATGTGATTTTTCTCAAATTACTATTATCATTCTGGGGTTGAGTTTGAGAATTTTGCATTATTTGCAATTGCAACTCCTTGATTTGTTTTTTTGTGTAGGTTTTTTGTGTTTTATGTAGGATTCCCTGCTGTTCAGTGTGGTTGCCTAATAAAAAAATTGGTCCAAATTCAAGGGACATGAAGGGTATGTGGTTAGATTTTAATCCATTTCTGAAAATTTGTTGTTCGACATAAGCTGCCTCATCACACATTTTATTCACGATTGTGAAATGTCTGAACTTCAGTGCCTCTCTAATTTTGTTCTGCATGCCTTCCACGAAAAGTGATTTGATTATCATTTCACGTGCATCTGAATTGAAGTTAGGGTAAGCAAGGGTTGCTGAATTTTCAAGATCGAACAAAAATTCGGTTACAGTTTCGATCTCTTTTGGTTATGTTCCCGCAAAAATTGTTGGTGTAATTCTGTGTCTCTATTGTTGGGGAAACATGCTTGTAATGCAGCCTTATACTGTTCATACGTTTGGTGTGGGTTTTCAGAATTCTCTAAACTTTTGAATTTTGCTAATGCTGCACCACCCAAATGAATTTCGAAACATGTCATTTTTAGTTGCTCATCAGTATCTTTCATGCCTTGTAGTACCATAAACTGCTCTAATCATTTGCTCCATTTGCCAAAATGTTGGGTTACCCCACCTGTAAATACTGTAGGTTTCGCATAAAAATTGTTTGCCATATTGTTAGGTATATTGGCTGTTCTTAAGTCGTCAATTAGGGTGGGATTTACAGTATTTTGGTTCAATTGTGTGCATAGGGTTCAAAAAGGTTCAGTGAAGAGTTCATTAATTTGCTCTCTTGCAATTTCTCCAAAGTGATCCTGTGTATGGTGGGTCATTTTCAACATGTGTTTGGGTGGTTGCTTTGAAATTACACTTTTTGCTTAGCATTCAATTCATATGAATGTGTCATTCAATGTTTCATTAAGGGCTTTTTCCAGTTTGATGCTTACAAATTACTTATCACTCTAAGGTCTGGGGGAAAATGCTTTCGATTTTCTAAAATTACTTGCTATGATTGCCCTGGGAAAGGATACACCTTAATGGGACAGATGAGGGAATTGATCAATTCTCAATCTAATCCTATGATACTTTTACTTGGTGAAAGTAATGATCCAATTAGGTCAATGAGGCACCCAAAAGGTGATGATACCACAAAAATTACGACAGTAATACGATAATAACTAAGAATGACTCTGCCAACAGCTGCATGATTAGTGCTGGCAAATAAGGAATGCTATTCAAATTTCATGCAAGAACATGAATTAAATTTACACCATGAATTGTAGAATCACAACTGACTACCTTGTTTCATCATGCTTTGCTTCTTTTATATAGCTTCTTTAAACCATGCCTTTATGCCATGGGAGGGTCCCCTTCTGTTTTGCTTTTCTAACCAATCATTGCTTCGCTTTACATGCTTCCGTTTGCTGTATGCTTTTATTACCACGCCTTCATGCTTTAATTTATGCTTAGCTTCCACACCTATATGTTTTAGTTTACCCTATGCTTAGCCAAGCCTACATGCTTTCCTCTCCTACCAACTATTATGTACACTTTTTGCAATGTGATGACAGCTATTCTTCCACTTGAGACTGGCATCTGGGTTGGGGTTTTTGCATTTTATTATATGGCAGATGTTTTTACGACTTTGAGGGGATACAGTATTTCTTGGGAATGTGCATCTTCAAGTCACTTGAGTGGGTTATAGGACCAGGTGCCGATGTGTGAAATTATCATGCAACAATTCCTAATTGGGTTGATAATGGATTTTGTGTACAAGAACGTTCAAAACAAAGTACTGATACAACACTTAAAAATGTACAGGAGTGTCAATATGATGGGAACCAGACACACTTGAAAATAAATCACGAAAATGAAATTATATACAGTAATAAGATATATATTTTATACATTATGAACTTACACTAATGTTTTATCACTTATCTTACACCCCAAAGGAATATTATCTTGAAAAAAATTTTTTTTTCGAATTTCACACAATTATTTTTTGTTATTAAATTTTTTATTAATCATTTTACAATATTATTTCAAAAAAAAATTCTACACATAATTTGCGTACTGATGAGAATCCTGTGGTGTCCAATTACTTTATGCATGTCAGTCTACTTGCAGAACCGATGATGATATTTCTAAGCTATAACAACTCTTGGATATCTATTACAGCAGAAATATGAATACCATATTAAAATACATTTCTTCATCCAAAACCCGGAAATACTGTAGAAAAATTCCCATAAAAAAAATAGTAGATAAATATTTTTCCACTGTGAAAAACCAATGCAAATACGGCTGATATTTCTGTAACCCATGTAAAAAACTGTTGTATCATCATTGTCGTCAATTTCGGGATAAATCAGAAACAGTTGCAGGATGGACCATGGTAGAGTAGTCAATAGGTACGAAAAAATGATGGTCGAGACTGTTGAGTGTTGCCGAATTTCTAATCCTTTTTCCTGGTTTCTATTGTCTGGGGGGGGCAAAAATTGTCGATTTTCCTCCTGTGCATTAGCCTATAGTTAATCATGATATGCAAATTTTATTGATAGCTGGAGTTTTGTAATAATTTAATTGTACAATATTGAGGAAACTGACGCGCTACGGTATACATATAATAAATGTTATATTGATTGTATATTACATTTTATTTACTATGTATATTTTCATAATGCTTGTATATCACGAACTTTACATATTGCATATTATTTTTCTTACATGTTATTTATATCATATTTTATTTAAATTATATGTTATTAATATTGTATATTATTCACATTACATGTTATTTATATTGAACATTTATATTATATTTTTTATATCATACTTTTTACATCATACTTTTTATATTATACGTTATTTATATTATGTTGAATTTATATTATGTCGAATTTATATTATGTCGAATTTATATTATTCATCGTTTATACTTCAGATCTTATTTATTACACACAATTACATAAAGTTAGTATAATATATTAATATCGAGACTATAAAAATTTCAAAATCTAAAACTTGAACGGATAAAAATCTTCAACAAAAATTCAACTCTTGCTCACATTAGAAATTTAATTAGATTTAAACACACTATTCAATTCAAATTTTAAATTGAAATTTCTAATCACAACACATTTTATACAAAATAAAATTGAATTAAATTAAACTTGAATTTTTTCAACTGAATCTAATATTTACGATCAAATCCTAATAATTTTGGCATACACAAGTAGTCCTCGGAAATACTTACGCAATTGCCTCCATCATCCATCCAAACAGGTTTTCTGGCTTCAATGAAAATGAGTATACTTACAGTGATAAGTAGACCAAACGGTAAAAGAATTGTAGAACCAATCTCGAAATTGCAATCGTACGTTGGTATACTGCATGGAAAAAACTGCTTAAGAGTATGTCTTGGAGGGTATTGGTCTGCTCATTTCAGCAAGATCCAATCTCGAGCTCAAAGAAACACGGTATGCTCGCGGTTATTGCGAATACGATGGCTAACACGACCACCAAGCAAATTGTAGGATTGGGTAATTGGTTTGGGCCGCATTTCAAGGGTGATGCAATTCGTGTGAAAAATTCAAACAAGATTTTAGGATCTTGCAGAGCACAACTTTTTGATAGACAGTGGATCCAGGCATAAGACAAGGGTGACCATCTGAAGGCCACCCTGCTTGGGGGGTTGTCAATTCTAGTTTTGCATCCCAATGGTTTGATAGTTTCCTACAGGGGATACACAAAACATATACACATTATAAGTATAGACCTCAAAGAGCTGCTACTCCTAATATGATGAGAAATACAGGAGGTGTTTCCCATTTCAGTCCAAGCTTCAACATGTAAAACATTACTTCATTCTAGAAAGTATGCTTGGCGTATATCCTTAGGCTTCCACCGAATAAACCATAAAACCATAAAAATGAATTTTTACAGAATGTGTTGTCGATGATGCAAAACTGTACTTATGGTCAACAGCTGACCTGTGAACGAAAATATCAGACAGTATCACGCTACAACTTTCATCAGACAGTATCAATTTTTGTGTGTAAAACCGTAAAACTTAAATTTTTGTATACCAGAAACCTATCGGTTTTACGAGTTCACTCCACAAAAAACTGCACATTTTCAAAAACTTCTACAAAACTATAGCCAATTTTTGTACAGTTTTAAATTATTTAATCAACGTTTTACATTTTCAGATTCAAAATTTGGTATTTCGATTGACAGGTCAGCTGTTAGCCCCATATACAATATAGCCCTATGTCTACGATGATTTTCATAAAATTTCATTGGGATTGTTTTATGATTTATTCGATGGGTGGTTCGCAGAACGTGCTGGCATTTAGCAGATGCAAACCTGTGAATCTGTTAAGTTTTGCATATAAAAAGTTCAAGACTTGTACAGTTTTAGGGGTTTACGTAGAAAAAATTGTTAAATTGCATGAAAATTTTTGTAAAAATTTGTAGAATTTTACGAAAATGTGTACTTTGTTGCCCATGAATCCTCACAATCACTAAATTTTGGATATAAGGACTTCAGTGGTGTCGTGATTTTTCTGATTTTAGCCACTAAAATTCTTAAAATTCGTAAAAGTTCTCAATTTTTGGCAATAAACCTCTAAAAATGAGTAAACTCATAAAGCTGTTAGATTTTCAGAGTCACAATAATTTTTTTTGGAAACATTGTGTTGTATATTTTAATGTCCAAGTCGACTCTTCTACATAAAGATACGGCCGTACTTGCTACAGGGAAGTTGCATTTTTCAGATCGAAACTGCTGGCCTAATTTCTACATCCCCTGTATCACCCCACAATTCACACAGATTTAGATGCATGACTATTTTTTCTACATGTGTCTGGTATGTTATACAAATTCAGATCTTATTTCATTCTCGACTATACTTTCTACATTTCTGGTATTGCCCTACATGGTTAAGTTGTTGGGGTTGCCTCAGGTGCACGTGTTCAGCTTCCGGCGTCCATGCGCAGGCGGAAGGACGCGGCGAAAAAAGGCGAAAAAAGAAAGAATATTTGCATAGAAAGATGCGGCCACTATTTCGCGTTTTTTGTGTTTGTTGATCAGTGTTAGATTATTATTATGTTTTTGTGGAGCGTCGCCGCCATGGCCTTTAGTTATAACATTTTTTATTATTATTACTTTTTGGCGTCGCTCGTCGTCACCCAATACAAATTGGGCCCGTAATTGTTTTGTTTTGTGAGCGTAGTGGAGGCTCTCATAAGATAAGGTGTGGAGACTTGGGTAGGATCTCCTAAGGTACGTACCGAGGTGTTCTGCCTGAGGTTTGGTGAAAGTTCTGGCGAGTATCTGGTGAAACGTCTGGGAGAGTTCTTAGTTTATTGTTTTTGTTAGCCTGTGGTCAGAACTGTTGCAACTTCCTTTGTCTAAACCCAAAGGCCAGTTACATCAACCTTCACCCACAGCAGCCTAACAAAGTTGGCACACTATGTGTTTTACATAGGTATCATTTATGAACCCTGTGAGGGCCCATATAACCACTGACCTCACAGGGCAACTGTTTGGCATAATGCTTGCTCACAATATTCCCTGCATCAAATTCTCAGGCATAAAATAAAATGGACATAATCTATTCATCCAAAAACATAAAAACTGCTTAACATGTTTTTTGGTAGGGTACATTTTCCTGCAAATAGAACCTGTTTTACCAAAAAATCGACCATCCAATTTTCTAGAAGCAAAGTTGGAATGAGAAAAAAAACTTGCTCCAAGGACGTGTAATAGAGAAAAGGAGAGTCAGATGATGCATATAAATGTCGGTGTCTAAAATGCAGGTACAGATGGCTAATCTATTTCTATTTTATGAGGAGCGTTCCTCCAATTTGTGCTGGAAAAAAGACATATGACGAACAAAATCAATAAGTCAAAATTTTAAAATATATCACTATTTTCAATGTATCAAACATTTTCTTCAATATGCTGGCAGCTTATTCAGACTCTCTAGAGAGTGGTTCCATTCGACCCATTGGCCGATGATGTCTTACAAATTTTTCAAATGGGGTCAGGCATTGTCACCTTCTAATAATGGTTGGCTGCACAGCTTGCATACATTCAATGTTTTGCATAGACCAAGTGGCAACTTGGAGTAATACTTCGCATTGATGGGGGCTACATCCTGCTTCAATCAACCCTAGAATACCGTAACCACGACCTTGCATGTGTCATGGATAGCTGCTCAAATGAAACTACATTATACCTTTTAATTGCATACAGTACGCTGTATTTGCATGCTTTATTGTTCGCGTCTTTTTGTGTCTATTTCTGTACTTGACAAACGACTTTAGCAAACAGAGTGGGCATCCTTAGAAAGATTCTTTCCTGAATCTCTACAGGAATGCACACGTGCTGGCTTCTTTTGCCAAAAAAAGGCCAGCATCAACTATTTGAGGCCTTTGCTTCGACCTTCTTCTCCTGCAAGAAGCTCAATGATTACACTCGTCACCCTCTCCTACCCTACACAGGAGCGACTGGCACTGCTACTTCCACTAGTATGAATAGCAGGTTTGTTCCCCCAAACTCCATTTTTGATACTACAGAGCCTGGATCGATTCAAAGTGCCTTACACCATCGTCTTTATTATATTTTAACAAATATATAATTTGAATATTTTCGGTAAATCTTCTGCATAAGCTACATCATTGGGTAGAGATCCCAATCCCTACTCTCTCCTACTCCAGTGTTGGTTACCCCTTCAGTCCTCTATCTGGTTTCTCTCTCTAGAGACTTCCCATTAGGGCTATGGTTCCAGCTCTCCACAAGGCGCTTTCCAGGACGAGGATTGCAGACATCTCTCTCTCTCTCTCATCCTCAGCCAGTCACTCTATGTGATAGGCACTGTTTTCTTTTTCACGAACTTTTTTCCACAAATGTGGAAAGGGGTCAAATTTTTTTTCCACATGTGGAAAAAAATTTTTTTCGTCTTAAAATCCTCGTTTTTTGGCTTAAAAATGATGACAGGCGCTTTATCGCACTGTTTTTGAGCTTTTTCAAGCCTTCCGGTGTTTTTAGAGAAGTCAATGCATTAAAATTGAAGAAAAAATTGAAATGTTCGCCTTTAAAGCCTAATCTACAAGCATTGTTGAACAAATTTTCTAGCAAACTATCCAAAGAGCATAATTGACTTGAATTACACAAGAAATCAATGGTCAAGTCTTCTATGATGACAAGTGAAAGCCCAAAAAAGATGGTAATCTTTCCGACGCGAAGCGCCGGACAATTTTTTGGGTATATTGGCATTCTGGGATGCTGGAAAATCAATTTTCCGAACATTTATTTCAAGAATTCTGTGTTCAAGAGTCGTAACTTCTAGAATTTTATTGGGATGGGCCGGGTATCCGGATCCGGATCCGGATCCGGATCCGCGGATATCCGCCTAAATTTTAGGATCCGGATCCGATCCGGATACGCCGAACCAAATTTTTTAAGATTCGGATCCGGATCCGCTGTTGTCAATGATTAAGATCCGGTCATAATCGGATCTTTATTCATTATTATTCTCATAAAATTTTGCAGTATTAGAAAACACCAGAAATTTTCCGGCGCTTCGCACCGGATTAAATAATTCTTTGCAATACTATTTTTCAACAAATAGTGCTTCCTGGAGAAAAAATTTCCAGTAAAGGAAAAAATTTTGGCGGTCCTCCTGTACGGAAAAGGCGAATTTTGGTCCATTTCAGAACGTCAAAATCTACTCCAACTTTTTTTGCAACTTAAATTTTAAACATGAAGCCAAGTTTGAATTGAGAAGCATCATGGAACTAATTCTCAGAAATTTCAGGTTTAAATTGAAGTTTTTCAGATTTATGAAAGTTATGAGTATATTTTCTTAATTTCTAAGATGATTATGAAGGACGGGAACTCGAGTGCTATTAGGAAGAAACTATGTGCGAAAATACATAAAAGATCATGGTTTTTTCAGTGTACAACAAAAAATTTCTTCGTACAAAGACTTTTTGGCCGATCGTTTTACAGGTACAAAGAGGCTTGTACACAAAATCACTGCAATGGTAGCAAAATTATACTTGAGAAACAGTAATTTTTCAACAGTACCACTCTTCAAACGATTTTTGGTAGGATCATAAATTTGACCAGCACCACTCAATAGCTGTTCATAGGGGACACTTTTCGCTGGTGCTAATTTAAGTTTACTTTCTGCATGAAGCAATTGTCCAGAGACGTTTGAGATTTAAGTTCATGCTTTAATTTGGTTTTTGAGTAGCTAGGTTCATTTTTTGGCTATCTCTAAAGAAAACACAAAAATTAATTCTTTAACATAACTTTACTTTACTAGTAGCAATTTGTTCCACAATTACTTCTATTTTCATTATCTTTCCATTTCTATTCATTTCTTTTCTGATGAAACGAATATTAATCTAAACATGAATACAATTTAATGAATGAAAATTATCAATTAGTACATGTGAACTTTTTCAATAAATGAACACCTCAATCAATAATCTATTAATCTATTGACACCAATGAATACAAATTCATTTAACTCAATTTTAGACAAATTAGACATTGTACATATACTTATTGAAAGATCCGGATCCGATCCGGATCCGCGCGGATCTGTTCCGCAAGATCCGGATCCGGATCCGGATCCGCTGAACCAAATTTTCCAAGATCCGGATCCGGATCCGGATCCGCTGTCGCCAAAAAAGTCGATCCGGCCCATCCCTAGAATTTTACTTGAAAAAATTTAAAATCTGTAATTTATTTATAAACTCCCATGAACTTGGTCGAAAATATATGAGTAAGAAGAATATAAATTTCCCAAAGATATTTCCATGAAGCTTTCGAATTGATTTTACGTTAGCAAAGAAATAATCGCACCAAAAAGCATAGAGACTTAACCTATTGATCTTTCTCAAAAGAAAAAAATGCTAATCTTCATTAAATATTATGATAAAATATCAATTAAAACATGAAATAATACGTTTAAGATAATGAAAACTATTATAGATTAAGTGATAAATGAAGGTAGACATGATAAAAGCCGCGCCTGATCTACTTAATGAATAATGATGATTATTAAAGTTATAACCGGCGCGTAGCGCCGGAAAGTTTTGAGATTTGGACCTCCTAAAATGTACCAAAATGCATCTTTTCAATATGAAAACCCCAAATTTTTCTTCCACATTTGTGAAAAGACCTCAAAAATTTTTTCCACATTCCAGATTTTTTTTCCACATTATAGTGCAAATGTGAAGAAAAAAACAGTGGTGATAGGCCCTGTAGCATACTAGCTGGAGCTAAAGAGTAGCATTTGCTACCTACTGTACCCCCACGGTGCGATTTAGGCGGAAAAATGTCGAAAAATGTGAACTTTCTGGGCGGAAATGTTATTTTTTGGCTAGTAATTTCAATTTTTCGAGTCGAAAATTTATAATTCACCGGTTTTTTGTTGTGATTTAGGCGAAAAGTAAGTTTAAAATTTCAAAAGATTGTGAATTTTTTGATGTGAATTGTAAATTTTTGTACTGAAAATTATGATTTTAACAATTATTTTCTAGTATTTATAATAAAGAAGAGTTTAATATTTGAAAAACTTACAATTTTTGTGGTGAAAATTGTAAATTTGCAAATTTTTCGTGTTTTTTTCGAAAGAAAATTGAGTCTAAAAGTCAGAAAACTGTAAATTTTTGGGATGAAAATTGTAATTTACGATTTTTTTTCTTCTATGATTTATAAGTAAGAAAAATTTGAAATTTGAAAAATTTACAATTATTATGGTGAAAATTGTAAATTTTTGCGATGAAAATTGTAAATTTGCAAATTTTTCTTGTTTTTTTTCGAAAGAAAATTGAGTTTAAGAGTCATAAAACTGTAACTTTTTAGGGCGAAAATTATTAATTTACAATTATTTTTCTATGACTTATAAGAAAAAAGAGTTTAAAATTTGGAAAATTTACAATTTTTGCGGTGAAAATTGTAAATTTTTGCAATGAAAATTGTTAATTCAAACTTTTATTGTCTTTTTCCAAAAGAAAATTGAGTTTAAAACTCAAAAACTGCGGATTTTTGGTGTAAAAATTGCAAATTTACCAGTTTTTTGATGTGATTTATTCGTCGAAAAATAGTTTTAAATGTGGAAAAATGTATATTTTAGTGGTGAAAATGGTAAATTTTTGAGACTACAGTTATAAATATACAAATTTTTTAAAATAATAATTTACGTTTAATAATAATGGGTGGCGGAAATGGACCACAAGATGAACAAAAAACGAAAATGTTAGTTTTTTCTTTTGGAAAAAATTTCAAATTTACAATTTTATTGGTCGAAAACAGTAAATTTACAATTTTTTTCCTGTTTTCTCCAGAAAATTGAGTTTAAAATTTGAAAAGCTGTAAATTTTTGAGGAGATAGTTGTGAATTTACAAAGTTGTTCTTACTGTGTTCCGTTTACAATTTGAAAAATTTATAGTTTTCAATTTTCACGAAAATTCCATTTACAATTTGAAAAATTTATAGTTTTCAATTTTCTTTGTGAAAAATTGAGTTTGAAAATTGGAAAATTGTAAACTTCTCGGGGTGGAAATTGAAAAAAAATTTTTGTTTTCGTTTTACATGAAAATAGTGGGCTACAGAAATGCCTGAAAGTTATACTTCACAATAATTCATTTTAATTCAAGATTAATTTACAATACTATTTTAAAAAATAATGTAAACATGTTTTACATACAGACCAATAATTGTAATCAATTATAATTTCAAATTGCTTCATTATATTATCATCTAATTAAAAAATGTTGATGATATCAAACAGATGATTATTACGCCAAAAAAATTATTACCATATCAAATTACATTTTTTCATCCAAAACCGGGAAATAACATGGAAAAATTCTCGTCACGAAAATAATAGATGAAAATTTTTCCACCGTGAAAAAACCAACATGAATATCCCGGATATTTCCATAAGCCACGGAAAAATGGTCTTGAAATCATAAACAGTGACACCCGGGTAAATCAACCACAGTTGCGCAATACACCACGGTAAAGTCGACAATAGGTATGAAAACATGATGGCCAAGACTGTTGAATGTTGTCGAATTTCTATTCGCTTTTGATGGTTTCTATTGTCCGACAACGTACCCGGCAAAAATTGTCGAGTTTCTTCCGATGCACTAGCCTGGAAATTAATGATGATACTACAATTTTATCGATTTCAATATTTATATATCGATTTTATTTCACAATATTTAAAATATATGGAGAAGATTGATCAGCAACAGTATGTATGATATACTACAGTATACATATATTTTTGTTATATTCAATATATTACCTTACATTTATTATATACCTTAATTGTATGCATATAACATTTTATATTTTATATTGCAATGTCACATGATGATCAACTCAGCAACATCACGTGATTCTTTTTTATATTGATGTTTTATTATTATTAATCGTTTTCGTCAATTTTGTAATTCATCCTCTTTTTGTACATGCATTTGGTGTGTCATCTACAGTACGCCTATTGGCACAAGTTCTTTAAAGTGCACTCATTGCTCACAGTTATTTTCGGTGCATCACATGCCCCATTTGTCAACAAATCGAGTGCCCCTCTTGCTGATGCAAGCGAATAGCTGTAAGAATTTCCGCTAAAGACGTTCATATGTTTTCCATATGCACTGAGCCGGCCTCAATGCTGAGGATATTTGAACTAGGCAAGTGCCTATGTGCACACAGGCCCTGCCCCTGCAAAGACATCTTTTCAGGCATTGGCCTGGGCATTGTCAACTCTGCCCCAAGTCTTACTGTAGACGTTCAAGTGTATATAATCGCGTGTTGCTCTGTCTTATCAGTTGTTCTCCTTCTGGATTCCTTTTGGACCTCCTGGTCTTCATCTTAGTGTTTGGCTCCTGGTCTTACATCATCAAATTTGCATATCCTCGTCTTTGATATACATATTCTATTAGTTATTATTGTTGGCCCATCAACCTTATATTCTCAATAAATCATACACCGGTCATCAGCCTTTGTTCAAGTTTGCGCATTCCCCCCAGCCGTACCAGTCCTCCACCCTTCACATTAACCCACAAACCCATTCCACATTAGCTGAAGACTGTCTTATGCTAGCCGTTTGTTGCCACATGTTCATGTCCGATCCTACCTGCGGCTGTTGAGAGTGGTCACAGCAACCACCTCAACTATGAATTGTTGCAAAGAAAAGAGTGCACCTTTCCCGTTGCTCGATTGGCTCAGTTTGTTAGAGAGTGCGGATGGTAGCCACAAGGTCCTGGGTTCAAGTCCCAGACCGAGCCTAACTTTTACTGGGGTTGCCTCAACACAGCCATTTCGGGAACAGGTCGCCTCAACACAGCCATTTCCCCCCTGCTGGACTAGGAAAGTTCCAGTGTCTACTAGTGTTTAGCTCAGATAAGGGTACTCTCTCCCGAGTGGGCTCCCCTCCCTAGTACCCACTCTTTCATTAGCAACATCCCCTTCCTGAGGTCGGGTCAGGAGGGATCTTCTGGTCCATGAACAGAATCCCCAATGTCCAGGTTGTCCCATGGATTGCCTTGTCCATCGTCCACATTGAGTGGACTAATGTTCACCCCTAACCTGGTGGTGTTATCCTTACCTACAACAGAAGCCCCCGAAGTAGTGCCACAGTACCTATAGTTCCTTCTATAGCTGGTACTCACTGGGTTAGCTTAAATGGGCCAACACCTTGGTGTCATCACATGGCATGGGTGCACCATTCAGTTGATGTAACATGCCCCCCATTGAATGTGACAGTATGTTATTAATATCATATGTTACTTAAATTATATGTTATTTAAACACAATGTTATTTATATAATATGTTACTTACATTATATGGTATGGAATTTATATCATATGTTATTAATATTATTATCTTCTACGTTATTCACATTGTATGTTATTCATATTGTTTGTTATTTATGTTATACATCATATTCTCCCATCTTAATTGTCTTTTTAATTTATACCACACCTATATGACATACATATTGATCAGATCAAAATATTCACCGAAATTTGAACTTCAATAGAATTCAAACGAAAATTGCCTTAAAATTTATTTTCAAATTCAAATTTTGAAAGGAAAATTTCTTTTTACATAAAACTTTCCGAAAAAATTGATTGTTTTTTCATCTCAATTTAATTTTTAAAATAAAATATGATTAATTTCTTTCAATAAGGAAAATGCTTTTTGGAAAAACTTACGTGATTGTATCCATCATCCATCCAAATAGGTGTCTTGGCTTCAATGAAAATTAGTATACTTATAGTGATAAGTATGCTATATGGTATCAGGCATTGTGAAAGCAATCTCCAAATTTCCGTCAAAGTGTGGTAAATTGGATCCAGTTGACTTTTCATAAGTATGTTTTGGAGACTATTGGTCTGTTCATTGTAGCAGGATTTAATCTCTAACTCGAAGAATAATGGTATACTGATGACAATTGCAAATACAATGGTTAAAATTACGACTAAGCAAATAGCACGCTTGGGTAATTGGTTTTGGCTACATTCCATCGGTGATGCAATTCCTGTAAGAAATGTGAAAAACATTTGAGGATCTCATAGAGCATACATTTTTTGATCCCCTTCCAACAATGGTGACCATCTGAGAACCAACCTGCTAGGGGGGCTGTGACATATTTTAGTTGTGCATCCCTACAGGTCCATAAAGGGGGTACACGATACATACACAGGTTAGGGCTGCTACTTATAACGCCTGGGGTGGTAAATATAGTGTAGAAAGAATTTTCATCAAATTCCACATCATTGTAGAAAGTATGCAAGGAGCTTTAATGTAGGCCCAGGCTCAGACTCAGGCTTAGGCATTGATTTACGCCGAGGCTTAGGCTTAGGCTGAGGCTCATGCTTAGCCTTAGGCTTAGGCTTATGCTTAGGCTTATGCTTAGGCTTAGACCCATGCTAAGGCTTAGTCTCAGGCTTATGCTTAGCCGTATGCTTAGCCTTATGCTTTGGCTTAGGTTAGGCTCATGCTTCGGCTTAGGCTCAGGCTTACACTTGATCTGAGGCTGACGCTTAGGCTTAGGATTAGGCGCTCAGGCTTATTCTTATGCTTAGTCTTATGCTTAGGCTCAGTCTAAGGCTTGGAATTAAACACAGGCTTTGGCTTATGCTTTGGCTAATGCTTAGGCTTAGGCTCAGTCTTAGGCTTAGTTAGGCCTAGGCTTAGGCTAAGCCTTGTGGATTGACTTACACTTGGACTTAGGCTCATGCTCAGGCCTAGGCTTATGCTGAGGCTTTGGCTTAGGCTTAGGCTGAAGCTTATCCTTATGCTTCGACTTTGGCTTAGGTTTGAGCTCATGCTTAGGCTTAGGCTTAGGCTTAGGCATATGCTTTAGCTTAGACTCATGGGTATGCTAAGGCTCAGGTTTAGACTTAGGCTTCGGGTTTCACTTAGGCTTAGGATTATGCTGAGGCTTTGGCTTAGGCTCAGGCCGAGGCTTAGACTTGCACTTAGGCTTAGGGTCATGCTTAGGCTAAGGCTCATGCTTAGGCTTAGTCTTAGGTATAGGGATAGGTCTTGGCTTTGGCTTAGCCTTATGCTTTGGCTTAGGCTCAGGCTCATGCTAAGGCTCATGCTACGGCTTATGCTAAGGCTTAGGCTTAGGCTCAGGCTTAGGCTCAGGCTTAGACTCATGATTATGCTAAGGCTCAGGTGTCGGCTTAGGCTTAATTGTAGGCTTAGGCTTAAGCTTAGGCTTGGGCTTAGGCTTAGGCTTAGGCTTAGGCTTAGGCTTAGGCTTAGGCTTAGGCTTACGCTTAGGCTTAGGCTTAGGCTTAGGCTTAGGCTTAGGCTTAGGCTTAGGCTTAGGCTTAGGCTTAGGCTTAGGCTTAGGCTTAGGCTTAGGCTTAGGCTTAGGCTTAGGCTTAGGCTTAGGCTTAGGCTTAGGCTTAGGCTTAGGCTTAGGCTTAGGCTTAGGCTTAAGGTTAGGCTTAGGAATAGGCTCAGCTAGGTATGATGATTGAAATGAAGTTTTACAAAAATTATTGTAAACATTACAATACTGTAGTATTGTAAAAATTCATTCAATTTATTTGTGAGAAGTTGTAAATTTTCTTAAACTTCGTTTGTAAAATTTTTTTGCAAAAATTTGCAGAATTTATCCTCAAAATTGGTAAAATTCTGTGAAAAAATTGTAGAATTTTTATAAAAATTTTGAAATTGTGCAATTTTCACAAATAAACTTATAGAACCATTGGGTTTTGGATATAAAAAATTAAATGGTTTTGAAGTTTTACATTTTTATGGTCAAACATTTGTAAAAAATTCTAAAAATGTGCAGTTTTTCACGAGTTAACCCCTAAACCATTAGATTTCCGGTACAAACATGTTAAGGGTTCTACAGTGTTATGCACAAAAATTTTTAAATTTATTGTAAGGGCTTTCAAAGTATTATAAAAATTTCGAAAATTCCTACTTATCAAATAATGTATAGATAATGCGCAAATGATCAGCACACAAGTCGATATGGGAATTGAAGTCATCGGATACAATACCAACATCATTTCGTGCCAAAAATTTGTAAATGCTATAGATTCGCTCCATTTCCCTAAAACCAATATTTTCGATAGTAGCACACCTATCAATAGTGCGACCATATCCACGAAACATAAAACCATCTGGTAAATGCTCAACGTAGTTGTCGGATATCGCTTATGCATGAAAATCTTCAAATTGATGCAGTTGGTGATCAAACCGCAAATAGTGCCAATGATAAAAGCAATGGCCAATAAAAAGCTAAGCAATGATGTGCGCTCCTTGTCGCAAAAGATTTCGTAAGAGTCGGATTTGTTGAACATGATTGGATCAAAGTTTTTGGGTGCCTAAAAAAAGTTTAGGCTAGCGTTCAGGTCAACATTGGTTTTGACCTTACACTGAATCTGGATGATAAATCTTCAATAGAAAATTTGCTACATCAAATTCTTGGGCACAAAATAAAGTATGGACTCAAAGAGAGGTTTGTAATTTGGACTAGTCATCCAAAAAACAGCATAACATGTTTTTTAGTATGACGTCTTCGTGCAAGTAAAACCTGTTTTATGAAATAATAAACCATCCATTTTCCAGAAGCAGAGTTGGAATGCAAAAAAACTTTGCCGCAAGGACATTTTATGAAAAAGAGGAGAGTCATCAGATGATGGATATGAATGACGCTATAAGTCTAAAACACAGATACAGATGGCCAACTTTTATTGCTACGAGGAGCGTTCATTTAATTTGTTCTACACAAAAAAATATCAATAATCAATAATTCAAATTTCGCCCTTGTGGTTCCGAGGACAGTGATAATATAGGGTAATGCATGCATTGCACCCATAGAGTTGATGATTCATCCAATTCATGGGGTTTTTAGCCCTAGTTAGGATGATCACACCTACCCCAGTAATTATATAGGCCTGCAGAGGGGGTACATAAAAGATACTCCTGTAAAAATTGTAAACGTCAAAGTTTACCACCATAACTGTATTGGGCGATACAGGACATGTGAAAAGTATAGCTGATGATCTGAATTTGTATAACATGTGGAGCAATACACGGGTTGGAGAAATTGTTATTGATGACCTGATATGATCTAAATTTCATTAAGCATGCCGGGCTATAGGGGGTGTAGACAGTATGTCCAAGGCTTCAATGTGTAAAATGTGACTCCCATGTAGAAAGTATGCCCAAAGTTTCAACGGGTAAAATTCGAGCTCAATATACCTCCACACCAACTCAAATGTCAAAATTGATGATGCGATGTCTCCACGAAAAATTTTTAATGTCACTCTTGAAATTTAACAGTTTTACCACACAAAAAATTGTGTTCATGTCACAATTTTTATTTAGTCAGGACATGTTTTTTGATGTTTCCCTATGCTTAAGCATCGTTTTTGGGGTATGTTTTCCACTATTTTGGGACACATTATTTTACAAAATGCATGGAAAACTCTCTTCTGAAACAATAAAAAATGTGTCCCAAAAACAATGTAATCATTAAAACATGTGTCCCACATATGTAAAAATTGTGTTCCAAAACAAATTTTGTAAAAAATGAATAAAATAATAAAGATTATTAGATTTCAAGACTCACACTAAAATGTTTGTTGTAGACATCGCATCATTAATTTTAACATCTGAGTCAGTCGAGGTATAATATTTGGTGAAAAGTTGCTTGCGATTGGTGTATAACATTATGATTCTCCATTTCTAGGCTGTACAATCGCAAAAAACAATAATATAACGCTTTTATTCTGCACGTAGGCACACAATGAACAAACAATACAGTGGTTATAAAAATGCAACATTTGGTTCCATAGTCTACCTACTACCTACCTCAGGTGAGAAAAAACTCCTTTTACAAAGTCCATGGGTGAAGGGAATAGAACCCTGATTGATTGATTGAGAGTGTAGAGTCCTACAACTGGGCCATTGGGGCCAGTAGTAACTTGTTTTGAAGTTCTATATATCCTCAATAGAGGATACTAGTTCAGATTTAGATTCCTGTTTGTTGCCCTTCTAAGGAATTGAGATCAAATTTTACCCATTGAAGCTTTGGGCATACCTTCTACGTGCAAGTCGAATTTTTCACATTGAAGTTTCAGGTGTACTTTCTACATCCCTCTATTTTGCACACAGTTAAGGCCATACATGAACGTGGCAGGGGGTTTGGGGGGGGGGGGTTTGACGCCCAGCAGATTTTTATTGACTCCCAGCAGATTCTTGCTGACCCCCAGCAGATTCTTGCTGACCCCCAGCAGATTTGACTCAACTAGCTATGATTAAGAAGTTGATGAAGGAAAGTGAGCAAGAGAGAAGAGAAAGTTGTCATAAAAATGGAAATGTTGCTGTAGTTTAACAATTTTTCTAAACAAAGCATACTTGATTCCAAAGGAGTAACATTAAAACTTCAAAAAGTGCTGTCTAAGCAAATTATTTCTCATATCTGACTAATATAGTTGTGAAAATATGCTGTTTGAACATTAGAAGACCTTTCTAAGACCTTTTTTCCATTATCAATAATGAAAAAAATTTGTATTCCACCCCCTGTCCTGGCTGACCCCCAGCAGAATTTCTATGCTGTGCATGTATGGTTAAGGCAGTAAACTTTGATGGATATGTTTTGCACAGAAGTATCAGTTGTGAACCCCTCATATAGGCCTCTATAACTACTTACCCTGACATTGACTAGTTGGTGCCATATAGGAAGCCCATATACATTTCCACATAATGAATACTCACAGTTTTAAAATAGTGCAGCCATTAGAAAAATCAATGAAAAAATAACAAAACCTAAAAGCTAGCCTAAAAACAACATACACATCGTACCCATTGCCAATGTTAACCAAATTTAAGGGTTGTTTATCTCATGTTTGCTCAGGTCATATGGCAGCATTTTTCACGAAAAGTGTTCTTTAGATAAAAGAGTGGGAAACATTTTTGTTCAAAACGCTTTTCAAACCTAGCTACATTAAAGAAATTTTTGCGAATAAAATGGAGCCTGCACACTCAAGTAGGATGAACAGCAACTGGATGGGACAACATTATCCTCAGTTCTCTGCTTAGGTTTGGCAATATATGCAAGTGGCTGATTTTTGTGGGTCACTGACCTTACTTTCCTAAAGCACAACAGTTCTCTAGCAGGCTAAACATAACTTTCAGTCACAGTGTAATCTAAGCTTGCTGAGACCTCAACTGACACTAGCTTGATAGAAAAAAGAAAAAAGGTTTCCCCCAGATGCTTCCTGCAGGCTGCATTCATTCGATAATATCCAGGTGGAGAGGAGGTTGCCTTGCTACGTATGGGAATGCAAAGTTTCACTTATGGAAGTTGAAGCATCCTCAGAAAACTTCCAATAACAAAGTTGTCCACTGTTGTGTCTTGAATAATGACTGAACTAAGTTGAAAAAGATTAGCCTCGAAATAATTTGTATATTTGCGACTGGAATCCTAGCTAGCTAAATTTAATTGGGCTAAATAACACAACATACAACAGTAATAATTGAATAACAAAATAAATAAATGAATGAATATGCAAAATAGCACCGCGTGGAAGATCATGGAATATTCTAGAACATTGTAGAATATACAGTATATTATGGAAACTTCTAGAAATACATGAAATTAACTGCCCATAATATTATGCCATCATATTATAAGATGTTTATCATCAATAACCAACATGATGTGCACCCTATGGAATAAAAAAATAAAAATGGATAAGTCACCTTCCATCTGGTCAAGTTTTGGCTTAACTGCTGCCTATCCCCAACAGTTCTGCCATCTAAAAGGTTTGAAACGAGCTACCCATGCGATGACATCAATAGCTGAAATGAACACAAAAAAACATCTCATAAAATTTTACCATAGGCAAATGTATGCCGTTTTCTCCTAGCTTTCCATATGTTATCCAGTCATCGATTTTTCCATCAATGCTGCTAGCCATCGTACTTTTTGGCTATTCTAAACAGCTGAAAAACAATCTTTATTGAGCGAATTTTTTTTGATGCCCATTTCCTGATGTTTGGTGCAGACAATTTCACATGGCAATAGAGCAATATACAGAAAGAGGAAAAATGATCAATATGACATTCTTGCTTTAATCTATGTTTTGATTTTGTGCTAATTGTTGAATGGCTCAATGCCAGGGCGTTATATCCTGGGAATGTTAGATTGGAGATATACTGTAAAGGTTATCATTTATCTTCTATCATGTTATCTTCTATCATGTGCCAGAGGAAGCAGATTTTCCTCTCTGGGGATTTACCTGATGCTCTCCATGATGCCCAATTTTAAAGTTATAATTTCTTGTCAGACCTGAGCAAGACTAGTTGCACCAGATCTGAGGCCTTACGAAGAAACAGTCCTAACTGGTCAAACTGAACTATAGTGTTTTCTTTCATCTGAAGGAGGGTCAATCATGTGATTTCTCTTTTTCTTGGTCAAGTTTTTTGAATCACTATATTTTCTAGTGCTAATCCTGAGCCTAAGCATAAGCCTAAGCCTAAGCACAACCCTAAACATAAGCATAAGCCTAAGCATAAGCCTAAGCATAAGCCTAAGCATAAGCCTAAGCATAAGCCTAAGCATAAGCCTAAGCATAAGCCTAAGCATAAGCCTAAGCATAAGCCTAAGCATAATCCTAAGCATAAGCCTAAGCATAAGCCTAAGCATAAGCCTAAGCATAAGCCTAAGCATAAGCCTAAGCATAAGCCTAAGCATAAGCCTAAGCATAAGCCTAAGCATAAGCCTAAGCATAAGCCTAAGCATAAGCCTAAGCATAAGCCTAAGCATAAGCCTGAGCATAAGCCTAAGCATAAGCCAAAGCATGAGCCTAAGCATAAGCCTAAGCATAAGCCTAAGCATAAGCCTAAGCATAAGCCTAAGACTAAACCTAAGCCTAAGCCTAAGCCTGAGCCTAAGATTTAACCTAAGCCTAAGCCTGAACCTAAGGGTAAGCATAAGCCTAAACATAAGCATAAGCCCAGATCTAATCCTAAGTCTAGGCCTAAGCCTGATGCTAAGCCTCAGCATAAGCCTTAGCCTGAGCCTAATCCTAAGCCTAAGCCTAAGCCTAAACATATGCCTAAGCATTGATCGTTTGTGCAGTGCAAATACATTTTTTAATGATAAGTGATAAGATTATGTGTTATCAAACTCATTCGTTAAGGCTGATTATTGTAATCAGTGATCAAATGACAGGTTAAACTAAAAATTTTAATTAAACTTACATTAAATCGAATTGATTCGAATTTTTTCAATAAAATTAAATCAATTTGTTCCAATGAAATTGAATCAATAAATTAAATTATTTTTAACAAGTTAAATTAAATTATTTATATTAAATTAATGAAATTGATTTTTTTTGATCGAATCAAATTGAACACTGAATTAACTGAAACAAATAGACTAAAATTAAAATTTCAAATTGGAATAAATAAAATGCAATGGCATTAAATTAAATTACATGAAATTTTTTTAAATTTAATTACATTGAAGTTTGTAACGTACCTGCTAAAGCAGTACTGTAAATATATATATAGCATACAGTATGTGATAAACATTCATTAAATATTATTCATTTTCGTATTGTTATCGTCTCAAGGGTGTCCGGGATTCACACCCAAACATTCCTACAAAATTACGTGAAGTACTTTATTTTGATCCGTTCACACCCCGGTAGCCCAATTAAGATGCCCCAATTAATTTGCACAAACGGCAGCTGTTTCCCTAGAACCTACACTAAACTACACATTCCACAGCTACCGTAATCCCCCGTAAAAATCGTAAACAACACCTGCACACAGTAAAATACGTAGAAGCCCCGCCAGACAGTAGTCTCAAGTGTAACGGTAGCGGCCGCCCCACAAAACATGTGTATACAGAGAAACGGATACAGGAAGCATGCACAGAAGCACAGGGGTGTGGCCAAGCCCACTGTAGAAAGCAAGCGAAGCACGAAAAGCATACAGTACCAGGAAAGCATTAGAAAGGCGTAACTAAGAAAGCATAAAAAGCGTAGCAGGAAGCGACGATTGGCGGAAGAAGATGGACAGAAGCTCGACCTCCCCCGATGCCCAGGGAGTGGCCAAAAACGTCGTATAAAAGAAGAAGCAAAGCGTGATTTCACGATTCTTGTAATTTTCAATTTTCGACTTCCGCACCCCGTATTTGCAAGCGTTTTTATACTGAGAGTGAGTCTCATTTTTATTCGGAAGCAATTAAGCCATGTGTACTCTCCGCGTTTATCGTTTATCATTTGTGGTATAGACGTCTAAAGCAGCCTTCGATTATTGTAAAGCGGTATCGCCTCGTATTGTACCACCCGCGCCCCTTTTATTCCCGCCGTAGCCACCATTGGTTAGAAGTAAAGTACCTCACACAAATCTGGTCGTTACATATTTTGGTGACCGTACCGTACCGTTAACCACTGGAACTCCCTGCCCCCAATTGGGTGTACTCTTATCCGGGCATTTAGAAGCATTAGATAATACAGTAATAATCATTTCCTACAGTAAGACAGTATTCGTAGAAAGCAAACTGGAAATCCCATCCAATGAAACATTAAGCGATACATTTAAACGAATACAGCATGAAGCAAAAATCGAAGCATTTAAGCAGAAATCCCAGCGTAAACCAAGAATGACCCACCAAACGCAAGATCATTTAGGAGAAATCGTTAGAGAACAAATAAACGATTTATTTTCAGAACATTCTCGTACCCTACCCACACAATTGAATCAGAACACAGTAAACAATACTTAAGTACCCTACGCACACAATTGAATCAGAACACAGTAAACAATAAAATCTAAGAACAGCAAACATTCGTAATAACATGGCAAGTAATTTCTACACGAAACCTACAGTATTGACGGGCGGCGTGACCCAACATTTTTGTGAATGGAATCAATGATTAGAGCAGTTCATGGCACTTCAAGGCATGAAAGATACAGACGTACAGTTAAAGTTGGCATGTTTAGAAATTCATTTAGGAGGAGCCGCGTTAGCAAAATTCAAAAGCTTAGCCAATTCCGAAAACCCTCCCCACACATACGAGCAGTATAAAGTCGCATTACAGGCATTTTTCCCAAACAATAGAGATAATGAGCTACACCAACAATTTTTACGCGAGAGAAAACAAAAGTGATCAGAAACAGTAACTGAATTCTTGTTTGATCTAGAACACCTCGCAACCCTCGCCTACCCTAACTTCAACACAGACGCACGAGAAATGATCATAAAACCCCTCTTTGTAGAAGGTATGCAAAACGAAATCAGGGGAGCAATGAAGTATAGAAGGTTCGCAACTCTAAAAGAAATGTCAGACGAAGCAGCTTACATTGAACAGCAAATCCTTAGAAAAACGCCCTTCCCTTTATACCCCCAAAACCCGAACCCATCTTTTCTCTAACCAAAAACACAGACCAACAGGACTTTTTGCATCGCTTGGACCAGCAAGTAAAAGATTTACAGTTGCAGATCAAACGAAAACCTCAATCCCCACAACAGAGTAGCTACAACAATTTCAGTAACAATACTTTCAGCAGGAATAATGCTTACAGGAACAATACCACCCCTAGGCAACCCACATGCTTCCAGTGTGGACAAATTGGACACGTAGCTCGTAATTGTAAATCAGTAGGCACCCGTAAATCATGTGAAATCTGTTTTCAAAATAATCACAGTATGCGTGATTGTAAAAGCCGATGCATCCACTGTTCCCAAACAGGACATAGATCTGATAACTGCCTTTCCAAACCCTACTCCAATTTTCAATGTTTTATATGCAAGCAGAGAGGTCATACAAGCAGATACTGTCCAAATCAACAGAGTCGTAACATTCAAAATTGCATTGAGTACAGGCAACCCCAACCCCTCATGGACATTGATGACCCCCCATTTTACTCAAAATTACCGGCCATGACTAACGGCCCTCAGACTACTTTAGGAACCATTATGCCCACTTCCCACCGCCCTAGTGACGAATACGTCCTCAACCTGGACGTACCCGATTGGTGCGCCATGTCACCACCCCCCACGCCTGAAGCCGCAAAAATCGAAATATTGCCGCCCACCATCCCCGTAGGCTACAAGATCCCCCGCAAGCAAGACACCACGCCGCCCACCGCCCCCGAAACCCCATCGAAAGCAGGCCGCAACTTGTTGTCCCTACTTCACGGCCTGACCCCCGAACCCTACCAATTCCGCCCCCGCCAAACACTGCTACCGACCCCCACAAGTAAGCAAGTCCAAACCCCATCCAATGACTCAACTTCTAAAGTTTTACAGACCGTTCAGATTGCAAACCGGCCACCCCCTCAACCCAAAACGGAACAACACCAAAAGCTGCCACGCCAAACCAGCCAGAACGAAAACATACAGTGCCCCGCCGCCTCCACTAAAACATTCTATTCGCTGATGTTTTGTATTTTTCTTTGTATAATAATCCCCACATCCTGTAGTGCCCAATTTCAGATGTGTGGAACTTCATTGAGCGGTCACTCACTCAGCATACCAAAACTTGTATCATGCATGCCCCCTTCCACAGTAGACAAACCTGTACAGACATTCGGAAAAATCTATATCCCCTCCACTGAACCTCACATAACAGATGCATACAAATGCAGTGTTCGCAAACGGAAATTTTGTACTAATACAGAATTTTTTGGCTCAAAAGGTATTGTCTTCGACCAAACCAAAATGCAAAATCTAACCCCACATGTTTGTAAGGCAATCATTATAGACAAAGAACACAACGGTCAAAAATTGTTCGAAACCCAACCAGGATTTTGGTCAACAAATAACTCCCTAAGTGTAGAATACACATGGTGTTGTACAGACCACTGTACCTCGGTCACTAACGTCATCATAGAAATCGGACAAATAGCATCTTGGAATGGAAAATCTATGACAGGTACATTAGGTAACCTGGGGTCATGCAAACCAACATCAGGTCATTGTGTAACAACTGACGGATCCATTATCTGGAATGAAACAGCATTTGAAAACTTATGCCCCTTCGAATACAAAAACACACATCCCATAAAACTCACGCAAACCCACATGATAATAGAAGAGCTACAAGGTGCATTCTCAGTTAAAAACACACTCTTTTCGAACCCCAACTGCCCAGAAATCCAAGACAGCATTCTAACCGAACAAGGCATTATTGTACAATTAGATAAAAGTACCCCACATCGTAACACATTTTTAACCCCAAAAACCAAGGAAACCCATACTACACTATACGATTTTGAACCCATTAACGCAAAATTAAATTATCTAGCAGGCAAAATCCAGGAATTCGAAATTCAAAATTTCAATAACGTATGGAGTGAATTATGCAGACAGGCACAGCATCACCTTGATCTGGTATGGCAAATTTTGCGCCTTGATGCAACACTTGGGGCACGTGCATTCCTACAGCGAACCGACATCATAGCAGAATTCACAGGAGAAGCTCTCACCGTCTGGCCCTGCAAGCAGGTAAATGCATCTAAAGTCTTTTCCAACCATAAAATCAACCAAACATGCTACAAACTTTTGCCGGTTCTGGTAGGAACCGAGCTCATGTTTTCGAATCCAGGAGGCAACAATTTGACCCCTTTTTCACAAACAGTTGACTGCCATCATATGCATGTAGCCCTTTACAAACAGAATAATACATGGGTCAGTGAAACAGGATCCCCACATGTCACAAATTTACCTCTAGAAATTGTCTGGAACCAAAATTTTTCCCTTTTCCATTTTAATACACCCGCCATATTTCATGATCAACTTGCAACTATTTCAACCAACTTACCCTTTTTGAAACAATACATTTACAAAACTCACACACTCGAGAACGTTGTTAAAAAACTTGTCAATTATCTGCCCAAATGTCCCTTAACTCAGACACTGTTTACAACATGGTCTCAGGTACTGGCCAAGCACTTGGAAATACCCTCTCTGGCGCGGGTCAAGGCATAGAACATGTAATAACTGGTACCACCCTAAGTCTCACAGACGGATTAAACAATTTGCTCAAAGGACCCCTGCAAATCATTATCAATCTAGCGGTTACTACTGTACTTATTGCAGGCGTCTTTTATTCTTTTCTCATTCTTCAAAAATATTTCCGCTCTCCAAAGCATCATGCCACAAATGAACATGCGTATGAAATACCATCAAACAACAGACATCTACATGAGACCATTCCCCCATCATTCGGCCATGCTCTCTTAGAACTAGCTAATCGTCGTGGGGCACAAACACAGCAGAAATACGTCCTTGTCGATATTGATACCCCCCAAACTCCTGCAATCGAACTCATTAATCAAATTCACCAATCTGCATCAAACAAGCCATCCCAAAATGTACCTGAGAAACATACCCCTCATATTCCAATCACACTTAAGGGCAAATTAATCACAAAAGGCATGATTGACACTGGTGCAGTCTACTCACTCATTGATTCATGGATCGCCCAACTTTTACAATTAGACAGGAAACCCCCGCTAGTCCAAGCAAAAGCAGCAAATAATCTCCTGATTCACTTTGTAGGGACCACTTTTGTCTCAGTGACAGCCCAAACAATCCAGGAAACAATAATGGTTCATGTCCAAAAAGATTGCACAGCAGACATCCTTCTAGGCAAAAACTTTCTCAGTCGATTTTCGGAATATACCATCAACAATCAAAAATCTCAGGTCAAATTTGGCAACGTCATACTACCTTGTGATGGCCTAGAATATAGCCCACTTTCGACCCGTGGTGGAACCTATCTAGACGAAAAATTAGAATTACCACCCAGTACAGTCACCGAATTTACTGTCCCCTTGCCCAAATCATACCTACAAGTTAAACAGCTTGAATTTACTCTGAAACCCAAGCAGAATCCCAAAGTTCATTTCGCAGCTTGTATCTCTGAAAACCAAAACAGTCGCATATGCATATCGGTCCTAAATACACAAGAAACAGTCCAAACCCTTTACCCCGGAACATGCATTGGTACAGTCTCCTGTTACATCCCGAAACAAAATGCTCCCACTAACGTAACCCCCTCCACGCAAAACCACCCCAACCGTTTTGATACATTCACATGGTTAAAAGAAAATGTTAATTTAACCTCCAGTGACCTGACAGAAGCAGAAAAAACGCAACTCTTACGTGCCCTATCCAAGTACCCTACATTATATGCTAAATCCAAAATGGACATAGGTAGAACCACCCTTGTTTCACATACAATTGACACCAATGGCTCCCAACCTGTACGTAGACAACTTTATCGGACTTCCCCAAAAGAAAAGCAAATCATACAAGCAGAAGTTGAGCAACTCCCAGCAGCAACTGTAATAAGCCAGAGCAACTCTCCATGGTGTACCAACACCGTTTTAGTCCCCAAAAAAGATGGAGGCCATCGTTTATGCATTGATTTTAGAGGCCTCAACAAAGTAACCAAAAAAGATACATACCCATTGCCCCCCATAGACGAAATTCTAGACACCCTACCTGGAATGAAATATTTTACGTCCCTTGACCAATCCAATGCATACTATTCAATTCCCATAGCACAAGCAGACAGAGAAAAAACAGCCTTTAATTGCTCAGCCGGCCAGTATCAATTCAACTACCCCCCCTTCGGTCTCACCAACGCCCCAGCCACATTCCAAAGGTTAATGGATGTTATCCTCTCAGGATTGCAATGGAACACATGCCTTGTATATCTCGACGATGTTTTGGTATTCGCAGATTCCCATGCCCAAATGCTGGAACGTTTAGACACTATTCTTGCCCGATTCTCACAAGCAGGCCTTAAACTAAATATACAAAAATGCAGATTCTGCCAGCCCCAAGTCCAATACTTAGGCCACTTCGTTTCTCAACAAGGCATTTCACCAGACCCCCATAAGGTACAGGCCATCTGTGACATACCCACACCCAAAAGTTCAAAAGAAGTTAAGTCATTCCTTGGCCTACCCTCATATTATCCCAGATTCATCCCGAATTGCTCCCAAGTTTCTAGCCCACTCACAGCTCTACTCAAAAAGCATTCAGAATTTTCCTGGGGCCCTGAACAGCAAAATGCATTCACTAAGCTAAAAGAATTACTCATTCATGCCCCAATACTGCAGCACCCCGACTTCACAAAACCGTTTATTCTGCAAACCGACGCCTCAAAACTCGGAATTGGCGCCATTCTCAGTCAGCTAGATAGTAAAGGGCAGGATCGCCCCATTGCTTTTGGGAGCCGCACATTGAAACCCGCAGAACGCAACTACCCGATAACTGAATTGGAAACCCTTGCAGTAGTAGAGTTTGTCAAATATTTCCGCCCCTACCTTTTCCAGCAAAATGTTATTGTACACACTGACCATACAGCAGTTCAGGCAGTCTTACAAAAGGAAAACCCGTCCCCTCGCATTGCCCATTGGGGATTAGCCCTCTCCGGTATTCAACTCGACATTCGCCCTAAGAAAGGCACTGCTAACCACAACACAGATGCTGTTGCTCGATTCCCCTCACAGACAGCAAAACAATCCTTTGATATTGAGCAATTAGAAACCCGCCCCGAAATATCCACCATCAATTCGGTTCTGGAAGCGGAAGCAACTGAACAAGAAGAGCAACAGAAAAATTTTGCCGAACTCCAACGCACTGATCCAACTGTCAAAAGTATTTTAGCAAAAATCGCCCAAAAATACCCCCTTACTCTGATCAAATTCGCAGTGCATCAAAACATCCTCTTCTGTATAGTCGACAAACAAGCAAAACTATACATCCCCAAATCACAGGTCCAGCACCTCATTGCCTCACATCATGACAGCAAATTCACAGTTCATTTTGCTGCCAGGAAAACTTTACACTTGCTCAGACAAAAATATTTTTGGCCCCAAATGAGCCGTGATATCAAATGTTACTGCAAAACTTGCCACCCATGCCAGACACAGAAAGCCCTCTGGCACAAAGTGCATGCAAATCTGGTACCAATTCAGCCGACTGGCCCATTTGATAGAGTCGGTGTTGATTGCATGGGACCGTTACCCCTCACTGAAGATGGCAACCGATTCATTGTTGTTTTCATCGATTATTTCACAAAGTACGTAGAGGCATTCCCGACCCCTGACATCACTGCAGCCACTATTGCCAAGCTATTCGTAACCAAAATTGTTTGCCGTCATGGCTCCCCCAAATAAATATATTGTGACGGTGGCTCTGATTTTGTATCTGATCTTTTTCGCAGGTCACTAGCTTATGCAATACTCAAAAAATTCATACCACCCCATACCATCCCATTGCCAATGGGGAAGTTGAGCGTTGCAACCAGACCCTAGCCACCCGTATCCGCATGTACATCAATTCAATCACACTGATTGGGATACTTATCTACCCTATGCCATTTTTTCGATCAACATACACAAAAATGATAGCACCTCCTATCCCCCCTTTGGATTACTCCACGGTAGGCAAGCTAATCTGCCATCAGATGCAGCCTTAAATTTTTTCCCCACGTCCTACATGGTTGATTTAGATGATTACGCCCTTCGTGTAAAATCACATTTTACAGAAGCACTCTCAACCATGCAGAAAAGTTTACAAAAAGCTCAAGACCACTATACCCGTCAGTATAACAAGCATGCTCAGAACATACATTACAAGGCAGGTGATCTTGTTCTTTACAAAAACCATTCATGTAAACAAGGGTTGACTCGCAAATTCCTTCCTCGCCAAAACGGGCCCTATACAGTTCAACATTTCATGTACCCCAATGTTACACTTACACACCCCCATAAGAATATTACATTTACGGTGCATGTAAACGAGACAACCCCTTTTAACCTCAGCGAACACCTATCGAAACTGCCCCTATCCCTCCTGACCCTCTAAAGCCTTGAACGAGGACGTTCAACTCCGGAAGGAGGGAAATGTAATGTACCTGCTAAAGCAGTACTGTAAATATATATATAGCATACTGTATGTGATAAACATTTTTTAAATATTATTCATTTTCGTATTGTTATCGTCTCAAGGGTGTCTGGGATTCACACCCAAACATTCCTACAAAATTACGTGAAGTACTTTATTTTGATCCATTCACACCCCGGTAGCCCAATTAAGATGCCCCAACTAATTTGCACAAACGGCAGCTGTTCCCCTAGAACCTACACTAAACTACACATTCCACAGCTACCGTAATCCCCCGTAAAAATCATAAAAAACACCTGCACACAGTAAAATACGTAGAAGCGCCACCAGACAGTAGTCTCAAGTGTAACCGTAGCGGCGGCCCCACAAAACATGTGTATACAGAGAAACGGATACAGGAAGCATGCACAGAAGCACAGAGGTGTGGCCAAGCCCGCCGTAGAAAGCAAGCGAAGCACGAAAAGCATACAGTACCAGGAAAGCATTAGAAAGGCGTAACTAGCAGGAAGCGACGATTGGCGGAAGAAGATGGACAGAAGCTCGACCTCCCGTGACGCCCAGGGAGTGGCCAAAAACGTTGTATAAAAGAAGAAGCAAAGCGTGATTTCACGATTCTTGTAATTTTCAATTTTCGACTTCCGCGCCCCGTATTTGCAAGCGTTTTTATACTGAGAGCGAGTCTCATTTTTATTCGGAAGCAATTAAGCCGTGTGTACTCGCCGCGTTTATCGTTTATCGTTTGTAGTATTGACGTCTAAAGCAGCCGTCGATTATTGTAAAGCCGTATCGCCCCGTATTGTACTGCCCGCGCCCCTTTTGTTCCCGCCGTAGCGACCGTTGGTTAGAAGTAAAGTACCTCACACAAATCTGGTCGTTACAAGTTTTAAAATTGAGATACATTTTTTAGGCAAATTTGTTGTTCATGAAGTCATGTTCTGCATTTTTGCATTGAGACTCAACATCACTGTTTTATGTTGCAGGGGTTTTTGTAGGGGCTCTTTAGTAGTTGCACAAGCCCATACAGGGGATACACAAAAGATACCCGTTTTCAAAACATATACATCTAAGTTTAATGCCTTGAGTGTGTAAGGCCATACAGGGAGTGCAGAAAATATGGTTGACGATGTAATTGGATCTGAATTATATTAAGTGTGCAGGGTGATACAGGGGGTGTAGAAAGTAGGCTCGAAGTTTCGACATATGAAATTCGACTTCCATGTACAAGTATGTCTGAAGCAGCAATGGGCTAAATTCGACCTCAATGCTCCTCAATTGACTCAAATGCTAAAATTAGTGATGCAATGTCTGTTTTTGACCTGAATGTTCCTGAAGCAACTCATACAATAAAGTCGATGATGCAGTGCGTCTTATCTTTTTTGCATTTACTCGAAACGTTTTGCTACAAGTGCAAAAAAGGCAATCGTAGAGTTGGGGATAATGTACCCAATGCTTGAATTGTAACGTTAGGCGTGGTTGCTTGTCAGGATGCGATGGAAGTAGCACAGCCTCAAGAGTGAGGGCTAGCAGATGCAACGGAAGTTGCATACATTAGGGTAGTGTAGATAGGAAAGGCTACTCATAACCTCCACCTTGTACGCTACTGATAGAGTGACGGCCCATAGATCATGAGAGAGACGTCAGCAATCCTGGTCCTGAAGAGGGCCTTTTGGATTGCTCGAATTGCTGGGAAGTCCATGGAGAGAGAAATCCGATAGAAAACTGAAATGGTAAACTGACACTGGAGCAGGAGAGAGCAGGGATTGTGGCGTCAACCCAATGGTGTAGCTTACGAAGAAGACTTACCAAGAATATGCAAATTAATTATTTAATAAAATATATATAAAAAGACATTGATGTAAAGGGTGCTTCGACGTTGTTCCAGACTCCGTAGTATCAGAATACGAGTTTGGTGAACAAACTCGGTATTCATGTTAGTGGGAGGAGGAGTTGTCAATGGCTCCTGCATACGATAGAAAGAGGTGACTACAGTAATCGTCGACGCTTCTGTAGGAGAAGGAGGTCGAGGCGAAGGCCAAAAATAGTTGACGCTCGCCTTTCTTAGGCAAGAAGAAGCCAGCGTGCGTGCGTTCCTGTTGAAGAGGCAGGAAAGGATCTCTGGAAGGACACCGACTTTGTTTGCCAAAGTCGCATGTCAAGTACAGAAATAGTTACAAAAAGATGCGAACTTGAAAAGCATGCAAATACAATAAAGACGAGCATACTGTATGAGTTCGAAGGTATACGTTGATATCACATGAGCCGCTATCCATGACAGAATGACGGTTTTACAGAAAGAATGATTGATCAATTCGAAATTATGTTTTCTATTCCATCTTTTAGTTCATATTTTTCTGTTTTATTGTTATATGAAGTTGTTATTTTGTGTCTTGTATGTGAATGGTAATTTTTATGGCACTATGATACATAGCAAACATATGATGGAGCCACGAGGCCTGGGGGGCGTAGGACGACTTTTTTGGTTCTGGAGGTCACGAATTCACCGAATTTTTTGCAGATGTGTCCGTGAAAAAAAGAAATAGATTTTTTATGAAAATGATCCGAAAAACGGTTCAAAAAAATAATTTTTGTCTGAAAACTAATAAAAATGTATCCATGGCACAATGCACCAAGAAAATAGACCTTTTGCCCACTTTTTGTTATAAAATTCACATTTTTCATTAAAGAATTGACATTTTCCAATATTTTCCCCACCAAAGGTATGATAGTCCCAATGAGTGCTGTATGACTAGCCATAGGATTGGAAAATCTTTGGGAGGGGCTCGGACAATACGACCAGTTCTTAGTGATACTTTACTTGATCCAAGAATGGTGAGGGGGGACAAACGGGGCGATTAACGGATGTGACAGCTATATTATAAAACGAAGTCGGCGATCACCTTGGTTGTCCACAATACACAAAAACGAATGCTTGCAAATGAACTGGCTTCCTCACTTTGGAAATATCGCTTTTCAATGAAGAGACGCTTGCAAATAAAACGCGGACGAAAATCACTAATCTAAATTTTGAGGAAATCATGCTTGGCTTCTCTTTAAATAGGGCTTCTGTGACCACTCCCTTGGCGTCGCGGGAGGTCTCGTTTTCATCAATCTTCTTCCGCCAATCGCTGCTTCTTGCTTCATTATTCTCGCTAACTTGGTCACGCCTTCCAACGCTTTCCTAGTACTGTATACTTTTGGTGTTTTCCCTATGCTTGCTTCCTACAGAGGGCTCTGTGCTTCTGTGCATGCTTCTGTATCCATTTCTTATGTATACACATGTTTTCTGGGACCATCGCTATGGTTCCACTTGAGACTACTGTCTAGCGGGGCTTTTACTTTTTACTGTGTGCAGGTGTTGTTTACGATTCTTATGAGAAATTAATGTAGCCATGGAATGTGTACTTTAGTGTAGATTCTAGGGGACCAGCTGCAGATGTGCAAATTAATTGGGGCGTCTTAATTGGGTCAATAGCGGCTACTGGGGTGTGGAAGGATCAAAATAAAGTACTTCACATAATTTTACAGGAATGTTTGGGTGTGAATCCCAGACACCCTTGAGACGATAGATTAAGAAATGAAATAATATTTAATAAATGAATATCACATAGTGTACACTATATATTTACAGTACTGCATTAGCATGTACATTACACAATTACATGTATGGCACATACATGTATTTGTTGCAGGTTGTAGAGCCTGCGTCAAACATTCAAAGCCACTCAGGTTTGCCATGGTGATTGGAGAATAACCAGCAGACTCGTACGGCATGAATTTTCCAAGAAAAGGATGCTGGGAACTTTTTGTCGAGGCGAGTGCTGGGTGGGGGAGCAAAAAAATAACAACAAAAATGTGCAAGCATGTTTCTCGTACAAAATATGCATGAAAATAATCAAAAAATCAGTATTGGAAAGTGTTCAGGGGGTGTTTGACGGTTTTTTCGGACCAGGAATGGTCCAGTGTCTTAGGCAGGAAGGTTGACCTAGGTATGTGCATGTATGACCACCAGTCCTTAGGGGATAAACATTATTACATAACACCTTGAGGCAACATTTAGCAATTTGCTGGAATGTCTTCAATCTTGAACCTTGGATTTTGAAGACTAGAACCAATAGTTAGCTGGCGAGGGAGGGGTTCCAGCATGAAGTCCTTGAGTGTGCTTTGCTGAGGAACCTGACCTCTAATAGAAGCCTGACTGACCTCGAATTTACTTGCAGCGAAAGGTGCAAGTAAATATTTTAGAAATAAATTTTGCGAATAAATATTATATATTTAATATTATCAAACATGAAGTATATATGATTAATAAAGATATTTTAAGGCAATTCTGAATTTTCGTAAATTTTCATGGATTATCAGCCTGTAACAGTGTAAATCTTTGATACTTTTTTGATATCAGCTATTAAGTGTAACTAGCTACATGTTTAAACGAGTTTTTTTGTTGTACCTCAGATCAAGTACACGCCATGGTCCGATTTCTTCAAACCTAAGCTACAGCCGAGCAGCAGCTTAACTCTCTAGGTTATAAAATTGACTTCAAGTCGCGCGTAAGCTGCAGCCCTAGACACAACACACATAGACCATGTTTTGTGCAGGAATAGGAGGTTAGGTTTCGTGCAGGAGGAAAAAATTAAGCGTTAATTTCACGGCCATTGTTTAACATGTTGATGTAAGGTGCAACTTGATTTGAAGCTTAAATTTTTGTAAATTCATATTTTCAATTTGTGCACTGTTTTTTGCATGATTGGGCTTTGTTTTTGGCAGTGGTTAGTAACGAGCTTCAGGTCTAAAATCTATAGCAAAAAAATAAAAGGAAAAAAAGAGAAAAGAAAAAAGAAAAAAGAAAAAAGAGAAAAGAAAAAAAGAGAAAAGAAAAAGAGAGAAAAGAAAAAAAGAGAAAAGAAAAAAAGAGAAAAGAAAAAAGAGAAAAGAAAAAAAGAAAAAAGGAAAAAAGAAAAAAGGAAAAAAGAGAAAAGAAAAAAGAGAAAAGAAAAAAAGGAAAATTGTAGCCCAAAACGGACCTGGGTTTCATTTGTAGACATTTAAAAATGATACAATAAGTACTAGTGTTAAGTGTTCTCATTTCAGACTCTTCCTAGATGGTAGTCCTTACAACGACCCTAATAGAACCCTTGGATCAGAGCTCACCATACATCGGCGCCACCTACCCCATCAAACCTTACGTCCAACAATACAGTAACCAATAACAACAAACTTACTCATCACCAATCCTACAAATCGTGCCCCAGCACGATTTAACTTTCTACGACAATTTCGGCTGCTTGTCCCCGGCTGCCGATGGCGCCAACAGCGCGTGGATCAGCATTTCAGCCTCCGAAGAACAGATAATGATGACATCCACGTCGACGGCTTATTACGCCGCCGGCCAACAACCTTCATCGTCGTATTATGGGTCGTCGATGTTACAAAGCCAAAACGTCGGCGGCTATCCGCCTAGCGCGTTCAACGCCATTTCGGCGCAATATCTATACGATCCGTCGTCGATGTGCGTTGTGGATTCGGCGTCGATGTGCGCCGCCGCCGACGACAAGAACGTAAACGTCGAAAGCAGCTGCGTCGTCGACGAAAACGCCGAAGCGACACTTTGGCTCGAAATGGCCAACCGTCATTACGTGGATTCGGCCAATGAAGAATCAGCCAGGGCGGTAGCAGCTATATCGCCCGTATCCGTGGTCGAATCGGATTATGCTTCATCATCGTCGACTAGTACGCCGTCGGCGGCGGCGATCGACAATAGGCGGTTGGAGAACGTATTATCCAATCTAGTTTGAAAAAAACTTTAAAAATTTATCTATTACAAAAATTTATAAAGAAAAAATTTTTGTATCTATTCGCCACGACATCCTTCGATTGCTCAATTTTTCGGCCGAAATTTTCAACCTGCGTGCCTCACGGATCATCAGTATACTGTATATCGATTGCAATGTGTTTAGTGTATCATGATGTGCCTTGCATGCATAAAATACCTCGCGCTGTCAGGTCGGGTAAACAAGAGAGACGCATCACCCACAAGTTCTGGACGTGTGATTGGCTAGATTTACATGTATATTTTTACGTTGATTTGTTACTAATTCATCAATTTATCAATTGCGTATTTACTATTGAATGCATAAATTGAGATTTTTTTCCTATGATGACTGATTATTAAGGCACAGAGTCAGGGGGGTATCTTCCTTACTGTACACTTTGTGCTTTCCTGTGATTTGTTACATGAAATTTAAATTCTGGTCATTGGCATCTATTTGTTTTGTGGATATGGATATGAAACTTATTTCTATCACGGTAACTTCTACCTTTCCACAAACTGCTCTCCACAGTACTACCCCATCAACGTAAAAATAGCAAGTTCTGTTACAGAAAAGACCATGTCTGGAAGAACTCCAGGTAGTCAGGCAAACTTTAGCTTTTGTTCCACTGCATTTTACAATTTTTTCAATCTGTACCTTGATTATACTATGAGCTATACTTACTGTAACAAAAATTTATCATGAATGAAAACTGGACAGACATTGATCGTTCGTGCTATAAAGTTCATTTTGATAATCATGAGCAAAGGTTCTCATGTTCATGACAAAAATCTAAAATTCAAATCATGTCAAAGCCCATTCCTTCCATGCAAATTTTGAGAATCCATGAAATGCTGTTGACCCTGTAAACTTCAGATTAGGTCACTGTATGTGAGGCTGCCAATATTTATGAGTTTTGATATGATTTTGACAAGATGCACACAATTCGACATAGGAACAACTCACTTGAAAGAAGCGAATCATGTTTTTGTTTTGCATGCATTTCATGCGAGTGGTTTTGAAATTATAATGACGTACCTATAACACTAAGAAAGAAACATGCCCGTACTTTGCAAACAAAAACTCGCATTCATCCTTCTTTTTCTTTTCCGTTAATTATGTGTTGCAATACCAAATTAATTTCCAATTGAAAAGTCGATTTTACAATGATTATTTTTTGTCGTGATATTGATTTTCCATTTTATTACTTCCAATTCATACTTTATATTGACCACCGAGTTCCATAGCTGTCCCACATTCATGGTTGCAGTCTGTCTCCTGATAATGGATCCACAATTGATTCAGAACATTATTTCTCTTGATGCTCTCAAATGGACCTTCCATTCATCAAACTCCATCCAAAAGATGATCAGATAGCCGAATGTTGAATCTGAAATATCTGCCATCTGCTTATTCTGAAATTACCAATCAATAAAAAAGTAAGTCTCAAAATTCTTGTCCTGAAGTTGAGCTGCTTCTCCGGATACTGTGATGCAGATGCTGTTTGATTATAAAAAGTGGTCAGGTGTTAGAATTTTAGATTCAAAAAAATTGTCTTCAGAAACGGACTTTCTCGTCATCAATTTTAAGTATCTAAGTTTTTGCCCTTAATTTGAAGTTCATATCGGGTTACGCAGATGCAGATGTGCCTGCTACATTATATGATTCCAGTCTTTTTTTACCGAAAACGCCTGTTCTCTAGAATTTTTTGTTCTAAAGCTGAACTCATTTCATCGCTTTTAATCTAATATATTATCTCTCTATAGGTACTCGGAAATTGATCTCTTCATAAATGAATTCTAAAGTCAATGTCAAATTTTTTATCCCCAAGTCCATCTGAATATTTTGAAACAGGTGCTATTTAATTCAAGAAAAGATCTGATTTCATTGTTTTTGATATGAAAAATAACTTCTCTGGATTTTCTGACATGGACACTCTCACCTTTGAAATTGAAAGCTCAGTCTCAAAATTTCTGTCCTGCTATTGGACTACGTCTCTGGCTATTGTGATACAAATGCAATTTGATTAATTCTCTTCTGATTGACTCTCCTCTTATTCTTCTCGTGCATGCCTGTACAAAAAAACGTATACATAGGTGCAACAACAACAAAACAGGTAATCAGGTAAAGCACATTTATTTTCGGATTGCCTGGTTCTATCAGAGGGGAAAAAACTCAATAAAAAATATAAACCAAAGGATAAACAAGACATTGAAAACGGCAGACATAAAGAAAAGTATAAGGTAATGAACAGAATAAAATAAGAAAGTGAATAGAACAGAAGAAAAACAGTTTGGTATCAAAATGACAGGTGCCAAACTGGCTGCTGAAATGATCGAGTCCAAAATGTCAGGGGCCCAAACAGAATCGGCTTAAGTCGAAATGGTGCTGCTGAAATTTGGATGCCGGAATATTTGGTGCTGAAATAGCTGGTGCGGCGTCACAATGGCTCGTGCTGAAAAGGCCCAGCGCCAAACTGGCAGCACTGAAACGTTCCTTCCAATGTGTTCATTGATATACCAAAAACCTGCCTTATCCCATAGGTCATTTTGTATGAGCAGGATTTGGAGCCAGAGAGAAATACATGGCCAGTAGAGATGGGACGAATCCAGTTTTATGTAGTTTCCGAATCCGAGTCCAGGAAATTAGTAAGTACCGAATCCGAATCTGACATTTAGGATTCAGGCGAATGCGAATCCTATATTAATTTTTGCCAAACCAAATGAGCACCATTTATTAACGACGTTTCGTGTACGTTAATGTAATTATTTTACTCTAACATATATATTTTATAGAAGCAGGGTTTCTCTACTCCTAGTAGACTATTAAGGGTTGGAGCAGAAATTTTTTTGATGCTTTTCTGCACAGAGCAGAAAACCTATAGGATAAAATTATCAAAAATCAAAGCTCATCATTGAGCTCCAAGTAGAAGAGCATTTAATCCAACATATATTTCTAGTAGAAAATTTAGTATCAAATGCGAGTTGAAACATAAAAATGACGGTTTGAGAGGCAAAATACGCAGAATTTGATTGAAGAAATCAATAAAATCAGACACTCATAAGGTTAATGTACATTTAAATGTGGAATGTAGGGGTAGCACTAAAACCCGGATTGGGTCCACGGATCCGGATCCGGATCGGGTGCCTAAAACCCGGATCACCACGGATCCGCGGATCGGCGGATCGGGGGTTTGGCTCGCTAAACCATGGTTTTAGTTGCCTAAAACCCGGATCACCACAGATCACGGCGGATCAGTCCGGTGATCCGGATCCATAGAAAATACGTCTAAAACCCGGATTTTCATCACGGATCACCCCCACGGATCGGGGTCCAATATATAAATTTTTGATCCGGATTCCAAATTTTTGATCCGGACCAAATTGAGAAATTTGTGGGTCATCAAAATTGAAATTTTTTTTTATGAAAATTTTCACATTGAAAAAAATTTGGGTTTCACTCATCCACTGCACTCAAAACTTTCACTAACAATTAAGGTCTTTAGAGAGTTTCTCTTTTCTGTTTTGTATAAAAAAATAACTACCCATTTTCGAGCAAAAAAATCGGTCCAAAAGCGGGAAACTTTGGCCAGTTGGCGGGAAACTTTGGTCAAGGTGGGTAACTTTGGTCACATTATATTTTGGCGGTTAACTTTGGTCAAATTAAAATTTTTTGCGCCACACATTTTTCTACTTATAATAACTTGATCTTACTTCTTTTTCAGACGAATTATTTTATCCTGTATATAATTTTCATGGATTAGGTACGTCACAATATGGTCAGGCATTACAAAAGAAAGCCTGATGAGCACAAATACCTGACTAATTACTCAACAGAAGATCTCGAAAAGGCCATCGAGGCCGTTCGAAATGGGTCAAAAATTCGAACAGCAACTCGTATTATAATATTCCACATGGAACATTCCAAAACAAAGTAAACGCAAGGCATTCAGGAATGATTGGTCCTAAAACGTACCTCACAGCAGCTCAAGAATCGCTACTTGTCAAACTGGTCAAATCTGTCACTGTTGTGAGCATGCCATTCACAGAAGATTGCCTTATCACAATAATTGACAGTTATCTACATGAAAACAAGCTGGAACTGTTCAAGGAAAAGAAGACCGTAGGACGTGAGTGGTTTCATTCATTCTTGAAACGTCATGGAAATGCATTATCCGAAAGAATTCCACAAAATTTGCCAGCTGTCTGGGCAAAAGCATTGACACAATTTGTCGCCAGTAAATGGTTCGACTTATTCGAATCCACCATAAAAAAATTGGCGTTGGATTTGAAACCCGAATGTATATGGAATGTTGATGTGACGGGATTGAGCACATATGTTGGCTGCAGCTAAGTTTTGTGTGCCAAAGGCATGCAAGACCCTCATCGAATTGTACATGACGAAGGAAAACTAGTGTTTACCATCCTTGGCTGTGGTAATGCTGCGGACGATAGTGAATCACTTCTAGTAGTAGTCAATGATGGCAAGAGTTTGTGGGACGATTGGTGCTTAGGTGGATTGGATTCGTTTCGCTATGCTGTTAGAGAGAATGGATGCAAAATAATTCACTGATTTTTTGTTATATATCTCTTTCATACATGTAATGGAGCCCCGAGGTCTGTGGGGGTTGGGAAACTTTTTTGGGGCTGGGAGTCAGTAATTCCCAAAATTTTGATTTTGGTAGGAGGGGTCTCTCAAGGGTGCCCAACTCTTGCTCAACTGAAAGAATTGAAAGAAGCGAAAAAAGCTAGAAGCACTAATGTGTGTCACATTGGCTATATTCAATGGGCAATTCACAAGAAAAAGTACAAAAAAGACTGGGCATGCTGTGATAGATGTGATGGGTGGATATGTGGTAACTGTTTGGCTGTTGATTTTGATCCCACTGGTGATTTGTTTGTCAAGTTTGTGTTACTCATAACAATTAATCTTTCTTTAAATTTGGTTAATCTCATGTATTTTGATCTTAAAAACGCGCATTTATCATTGTTTTAGTGTACCTCATGTTTTTGTGTGTCGACCAATGTTACCCACTCATTGGTGGGTAACATTGGTCGACATGTTAATTTTTTTTCGTTAATAAATTTTGAACGATTGATATTTTTATTTTCATTCATATTGATATTTTCATGTACCTCTTAACTTGCTGTATCTGAATAACACAATATTTTTCACGTCAGGCACTTTTTTAGGTCAATTGACCAAAGTTACCCACCATAAGGGCAGCCGGGAGTAGATTTACGAAAACTTTTTTGCTGTTGATGATATTCATCATTTTCAGTGGAAATTTTGTGACAATAAAGGTCGATAGTTATGTTACCTCATATCATACATGGCCACAGTCAAAATTTTAGGGTAGGGAAAAATCCTAAAATTGACATATAGCAAATCATTTTTGTGACATAAGCCTGGATGCTTTGATGCGCTTAAGAATAAATGGCCCAAATGATTTGGAACAGTTCAAAGCATCAAAATATGCAAAGGCATGGGTTGCAGAAAACCACATGCGCACTGATGACCCTCATAATCGAAAAAAGAAAACAAGAAAGGAAATGAAATTGGATGATACTGAAATGGAAGATGATGTGTATTTGCCAACCAGTAACTTATTTTGATGTTCTCATACTTATTGTCAACCATATACTGTGCATTGCTTGCATCAGTTATTTTTTGTCAATGTATTTTTCTTTGTAATTTTTTGTAATTTTGTCCAAAAATCGCCAGATAGCAAATGGTTACTCTAAAGTTTAGGGTAGGGATAATGTATACCCTATGTATACCCTGTGGCCATGTATGCCTCATATCCAAAATTTGTTTTGTTACGTTCTATCTGTGGTGAGATATAACGATTTTACTTGTCGAAAAAGTAACTTGAACAGAAATTATAATGGCGACCAAAGTTGACCACTATGGTGGGTAACATTGGTCAAAAAGTGAGCTCTTTTCAACGATCAATGGTAGGTTAAATCTGCATGCTACTTATGAAATGATGTGTTTAATCGATTTGTCAGACATTTTTGACATATGAGTTCAATGAAACATTTTTACGAATTCCCCATGTATAACAAGTTATATGTTGGAGAAGTCAAATTGACTCGATTTTGACCAAAGTTACCCCACTTTACCTTACACTTTTTGGCAAATTTTTTAATTTTTTCCCAACTGGGGGGGGGGAATGATTTTGGGTACCGGGTTGGCCGAGTTGGGGGGGGGGGGGGTCCCCCCCCCCCAACCCCCTCCAAGTACAGGTATGTATTTTTTATATTATTGTAGTGTGCGCTTAGAATATGTCACTCCAGTTAGTGCTTATAGGTTCTAGTTATGAAATTATTATTGATAAATGTTTGATCCTATTTTGTTTTTATAAGAATTTTATTGAAAACTAACATTTTTTGGTCATTTTCCTAAAATTTTTTTGCAATCTCCATACAAATTTTGATTTTCATGTGATTAAAGCATTTTGAGAGTAAGACTACGCTAGAAATTCTTGTCGGTTGAAATATCCAAATTCTTAGTCGCTTGCCTAGTTTTTGAATTTAAGTTTGTCTGACTGAAAATTCATTTAATTCACTGAAAAATCGAACCTTCTGTCTGTCTGGGAAATAAAAGGTGGAAAGATTCATTTTCCAGCGTTCTGGAATATTGGAACTCAGAAAAAATTTTCGGTGCCAGGCGCCGAAAAAATTACTCTAATGCAGTCATGTTAATCTGTTCATTTTCTCTCCATATAACTCTGAAAATTGGATTTTGAATGTCTAACTGATGCGGATCGAATGAAATACAGGAAAACTGATTTGCGATGGTTTTTCCGATAATTTCACGCAAATTTATCGATTTTAGAGTGAGAAACCAAAAATTTATCTGTGCAACCAAGATTTGTCTCCAAGTGCACATTGCAACCTGGCCTGTGCAAAAAAAACCCTGACTGGCCTCGCCCCGCCCGCCACCGCGTGCTCAAAAAAAATTTAGATGATCGATACTACAGTAAGAAAAGCAGTTGCTGTGTATCTAACGGGAAAAACTTGATTACTGACCTGTAATTTTCTGATAATTTGAATCCACTCACAATAATAATGAAATACCGTAAAAATTTGTATAAATGCAGCTGTTTTATAGGTTCATTGATGCACCATTTATTAGGGGCGCCGTCATTTCGGGGGCACCGTTTATTGAAATTTTGCACTCCATGTCTTAATTCCATTATGTTTTCCATTCCCTCACGAGTACTGCACTCGTAGCATTTCTCAGCTTTGACCTTTTTACCGCCATTTTCTTATCTGTGTAATTTTCTCATGAAATAACATACCTTTCTTACACCAAGGAAAGAAAAGAAAACAAAGAAAGAACAAATAAATGTAACCAAGGGAAAACAAGAGAAAAAACAAATGAACACCTTGGAGTAACAACATGTTGTAACGACCAGATTTGTGTGAGGTACTTTACTTCTAACCAATCGGTCGATACGGCGGGGACAAATAACGGGATGGGGGCGCGGGCGTACGGTTACAATAAAACAACGGGTGATCGACGGTCACTTAAACATCAACAATACAAAACGTGCTTCGATTTATGATACGAACAGGGGCCTCGGTTTAAGTTGCTTTCGGATAGTCGGCCGCTTGCAAATGTATAAAAAGGACGAGACGAGCGCGGAAGTCAAAACGTAAAACCACAAGAATAAGAATGATCAAATCACGCTTTGCTTCTTCTTTTATACGGCGATTTTGGCCACTCCCTGGGCGTCGCGGGAGGTCGAGCTTCTGTCCATCTTCTTCCACCAAACGTCATTTCCTGCCACGCTTTTTATGCTTACTTAGTTACGCCTCTCTAACGCTTTCCTGGTACTGTATGCTTTCTGTGCTTTGCTTGCTTCCTACGGTGGGCTTGGCCACACCTTTGTGCTTCTGTGCATGCTTCCTGTATCGGTTTCTCTGTATACACATGTTTTGTGGGGCGGCCGCTACTGTTACACTTGAGACTACTCTCTGGCGAGGCTTCTATGTATTTTACTGTGTGCAGGTGTTGTTTACGATTTTTACGGGGGATTACGGTAGCTCTGGAATGTGCAGTTTAGTGTAGGTTCTAGGGGAACAGCTGCCGTTTGTGCAAATTAATTAGGGCATCTTAATTGGGCTACCGGGGTGTGAACTGATCAAAATAAAGTACTTCACGTAATTTTATAGGAATGTTTGGGTGTGAATCCCAGACACCCTTGAGACGATAAAATGTGGAAATAAAATAATATCTAATAAATGTCTATTACATACAGTATGCTACATATTTACAGTACTGCTTTAGCAGGTACGTTACATTTCCCTCCTTCCGGAGTTGAACGTCCTCATTCAAGGCTTTGGAGGTTGAGGAGGGGTGGGGGTAGATTTGTTAGCTGCTTTCCGAGGGTAGAAAGGGGTTGTTTTGTTTACATGCACCGTAAATGTAATATTCTTATGGAGGTGTTTGAGTGTAACGTTGGGGTACATGAAATTTGTAACTGTATAGGGCCCGTTTTGGCGAGGGAGGAATTTGGGAGTCAGCCCTTGTTTACATGAATGATTTTTGTAGAGAATAAGATCACCTGCCTTGTAATGTATGTTCTGAGCATGCTTGTTATACTGACGGGTATAGTGGTCCTGGGCTTTCTGTAAACTTTTCTGCATGGTTGAGAGTGCTTCTGTAAAATGCGATTTTACACGAAGGGCGTAATCGTCCAAATCGACCATATAGGATGTGGGGAAAAAATTTAAGGCTGTGTCTGACGGCAGATTAGCTTGCCTAGCGTGGAGTAATTCAAATGGGGGATACGACGTGCTATCATTTTTATGAATGTTGACCGAAAAAACGGCATAGGGCAGATAAGTATCCCGATCAGTGTGATTTGAATTGATGTACATGCGGATACGGGTGGCTAGGGTTTGGTTGCAACGCTCAACTTCCCCATTGGCAATGGGATGATAGGGGGTTGTATGAATTTTCTGAGTGTTGCATAAACTGGTTATCCGTGAGAAGAGATCGGATACAAAATCGGAGCCACGATCACAATGGATGATTTTTGGGGACCCATGACGGCAAACAATTTTGGTTACGAATAGCTTGGCAATAGTGGCTGCAGTGATATCAGGGGTCGGAAATGCCTCTACATACTTTGTGAAATAATTGATGAAAAGGACAATGAATCGGTTGCCGTCTTCAGTGAGGGGTAACGGTCCCATGCAATCAACACCAACTTGATCAAAGGGGCCAGTCGGCTGAATGGGTACCAAGTTTGCATGTACTTTGTGCCTAAGAGCTTTCTGCGTCTGGCATGGGTGACAAGTTTTGCAGTAACGTTTGATATCACAGCTCATTTGGGGCCAAAAATATTTTTGTCTGAGCAGGTGTAAAGTTTTTCGGGCTGCAAAATGACCTGTGAATTTGCTGTCATGATGAGAGGCAATGAGATGCTGGACCTGTGATTTGGGGATGTATAGTTTTGCCTGTTTGTCGACTATACGGAAGAGAATGTTTTGATGCACTGCGAATTTGATCAGAGTAAGGGGTTGTTTTTGTGCAATTTTTGCTAAAATACTTTTGACAGTTGGGTCAGTGCGTTGGAGTTCCGCAAAATTTTTCTGCTGCTCTTCTTGTTCAGTTGCTTCAGCTTCCAAAACCGAATTGATAGTGGATATTTCGGGGCGGGTTTCTAGGTGATCAATGTCAAAGGATTGCTTTGCTGTCTGTGAGGGGAATCGAGAAACAGCATCTGTGTTGCGGTTAGCAGTGCCTTTCTTAGGTCGAATGTCGAGTTGAATACCAGAGAGGGCTAATCCCCAATGGGCAATGCGAGGGGACGGGTTTTCCTTTTGTAAGACTGCCTGAACTGCTGTGTGGTCAGTGTGTACAATAACATGTTGCTGGAAAAAAAGATAGGGGCGGAAATACTTGACAAATTCGACTACTGCAAGGGTTTCCAACTCAGTGATCGGGTAGTTGCATTCTGCGGGTTTTAGTGTGCGGCTCCCAAAAGCAATGGGGCGATCCTGACCTTTACTATCGAGTTGACTGAGAATGGCGCCAATTCCGAGTTTTGAGGCATCAGTTTGCAGAATAAACGGTTTTGTGAAATTGGGATGCTGCAGTATTGGGGCATGGATGAGTAATTCTTTGAGCTTAGCGAATGCGTTTTGCTGTTCGGGGCCCCAGGAAAATTCCGAGTTCTTTTTGAGTAGGGATGTGAGTGGGCTAGAAACTTGAGAGCAATTTGGGATGAATCTGCGATAATATGAGGGTAGGCCAAGGAATGACTTAACTTCTTTTGAGCTTTTGGGTGTGGGTATGTCATAGATGGCCTGTACCTTATTGGGATCTGGTGAAATGCCCTGCTGAGAAATGACGTGGCCTAAGTATTGGACTTGGTGCTGGCAGAATTTGCATTTTTGTATGTTTAGCTTAAGGCCTGCTTGTGAGAATCGGGCAAGAATAGTGTCTAAACGTTCCAGCATTTGGGCATGGGAGTCTGCGAATACCAAAACATCGTGGAGATATACAAGGCATGTGTTCCATTGCAGACCCGAAAGAATAACATCCATTAACCTTTGGAATGTGGCTGGGGCATTGGTGAGTCCATAGGGAGGTAATTGAATTGATACTGGCCAGCTGAGCAATTGAAGGCCGTTTTTTCTCTGTCTGCTTGTGCTATGGGAATGGAATAGTATGCATTGGATTGGTCAAGGGAGGTGAAATATTTCATTCCACGGAGGGTGTCTAGAATTTCGTCTGTACGGGGTAAGGGGTAGGTATCTTTTTTGGCGACTTTGTTGAGGCCTCTAAAATCAATGCATAAACGATGGCCTCCGTCTTTTTTTGGGACTAAAACTGTGTTGGTACACCATGGGGAATTGCTTTGGCTTATGACACCTGCTGCTGCGAGTTGCTCAACTTCTGCTTGTATGATTTGCTTTTCTTTTGGGGAAGTCCGATAAAGTTGTCTACGTACGGGTTGGGAGCCATTGGTGTCAATTGTATGTGAAACGAGGGTGGTTCTACCTACGTCCATTTTGGATTTAGCATATAATGTAGGGTACTTCGATAGGGCGCGTAGGAGTTGCGTTTTTTCTGCTTCTGTGAGGTCACTGGAGGTTAAATTGACATTTTCTTTTAACCATGTGAATGTGTCAAACCGGTTGGGCTGGTTTTGCGTTGAAGGGGTTAGATTAGCGGGAGCATTTTGTTTTGGGATGTAACAAGAGACTGTGCCAATGCATGTTCCAGGGTAAAGAATTTGAGCTGTGTCTTGTGTATTTAGGACGGATATGCGTATGCGACTGTTTTGATTTTCCGAGATACAAGCTGCAAAATGGACTTTGGGATTCTGCTTGGGTTTCCGAGTGAATTCGAGCTGTTTAACTTGGAGGTACGATTTGGGCAAGGGGACAGTAAATTCGGTTACTGTACGGGGTGGTAATTCTAATTTCTCGTCTAAATAAGTTCCACCACGGGTCGAAAGGGGGCTATATTCTAGGCCATCACAAGGTAGTATGACATTGCCAAATTTGACCTGAGATTTTTGATTGTTGATAGTGTATTCCGAAAATCGACTGAGAAAGTTTTTGCCTAGAAGGATGTCTGCTGTGCAATCTTTTTGGACATGGACCATGATTGTTTCCTGGATTGTTTGGGCTGTCACTGTGACAAAAGTGGTCCCTACAAAGTGAATCGGAAGATTATTTGCTGCTTTTGCTTGGACTAGCGGGGGTTTCATGTCTAACTGTAGGATTTGAGCGATTCGGGAATCAATGAGTGAGTAAACAGCACCAGTGTCAATCATGCCTTTTGTCATTAATTTGCCGTTAAGTGTGATTGGAATATGAGGGGTATGTTTCTCGGGTACATTTTGGGGTGGCTTATTTGATGCAGATTGGTGAATTTGATTAATGAGTTCGATTGCAGGAGTTCCGGGGGTATCAATATCGACAAGGACGTATTTCTGCTGTGTTTGTGCCCCACGACGATTAGCTAATTCTAAGAGAGCATGGCCGAATGATGGGGGAATGGTCTCATGTAAATGTCTGTTGTTTGATGGTATTTCGTATGCATGTTCATGTGTGACCTGATGCTTTGGGGAGGAGAAATATTTTCGAAGAAGGAGAAGCGAATAAAAGACGCCTGCAAGAACTACAGTAATAACGGCTAGATTTATAATAATTTGCAGGGGTCCTTTGAGTAAATTTTTTAATCCGTCCGTGAGACTTTGGGTGGTACCGGTTATTACATGTTCTATGCCTTGACCGGCACCAGAGAGGGTATTTCTGAGTGCTTGGCCAGTGCCTGAGATCATGTTGTAAACTGTATCCGAATTGAGAGACATTTGGGTGGTGTAACTGACGAGTTTTTTGACAACGTTTTCCAGTGTGTGAGTTTTGTAAATGTATTGTTTCAAAAAGAGTAAGTTGGTTGAAATAGTTGCAAGTTGGTCATGGAAAATGGCGGGTGTAGTAAAATGGAAGAGGGAGAAATTTTGGTTCCAAACAATTTCTAAAGGTAAAATTGTGACATGCGGGGATCCGGTTTCACTGACCAATGTATTATTCTGTTTGTAAAGGGCTACATGCATGTGATGGCAGTCAACGGTTTGTGAAAAAGGGGTCAAATCGTTGCCTCCTGGATTTGAAAACATGAGTTCGGTTCCTACGAGAATGGGCAAAAGTTTGTAGCATGTTTGGTTTATTTTGTGGTTGTAAAAGACTTTGGATGCCTTTACCTGCTTGCAGGGCCAGACTGTGAGGGCTTCTCCTGTAAATTCTGCTATGATGTCGGTTCTCTGTAGGAATGCACGTGCTCCAAGGGTTGCATCAAGACGCAAAATTTGCCATACGAGATCAAGGTGACGCTGTGCCTGTCTGCATAATTCATTCCATACATTTTTGAAATTTTGAATTTCGAATTCCTGTATTTTGTCTGCTAGATAATTGAGTTTCGCGTTAATGGGTTCAAAATCATCAAAATCGTAGAGTGTAGTATGGGTTTCGTTGGCTTTTGGGGTTAAAAATGCGTTACGATGTGGGGTGCTTTTGTCTAATTGTACGATAATGCCTTGTTCGGTTAGAATGCTATCTTGGATTTCTGGGCAATTGGGGTTCGAAAAAACTGTATTTTTAACCAAGAATGCACCTTGTAGCTCTTCTATTATCATGTGTGTTTGTGTGAGTTTGATGGGATGTGTATTTTTGTATTCGAAAAGGCATAAGTTTTCAAATGCTGTTTCATTCCAGATAATGGATCCGTCGGCTGTAACACAATGACCTGATGTCGGTTTGCATGACCCCAGGTCACCTAATGTACCTGTCATAGATTTTCCATTCCAAGATGCTATTTGTCCTATTTCTATGATGACGTTAGTGACCGAGGTACAATGGTCTGTACAACACCATGTGTATTCTACGCTTAGGGAGTTATTTGTTGACCAAAATCCTGGTTGGGTTTCGTATAATTTTTGACCGTTGTGTTCTTTGTCTATAACGATTGCCTTACAAACATGTGGGGTTAGATTTTGCATTTCAGTTTGGTCGAAGACAATACCTTTTGATCCAAAAAATCCTGTATTAGTACAAATTTTGCGTTTGCGAACACTGCATTTGTATGCGTCTGTAATGTGGGGCTTAGTTGAGGGGATATAGATTTTTCCGAATGTCTGTACGGGTTTGTCTACTGTGGAAGGGGGCATGCATGATACAAGTTTTGGTATGCTGACTGAGTGACCGCTCAATGAAGTTCCACATATCTGAAATTGGGCACTACACGATGTGGGGATTATTATACAAAGAAAAATACAAAACATCGGCCAATAGAATGTTTTAGTGGAGGCGGCGGGGTACAGTATGTTTTCGTTGTGGCCGGTTTGGTGTTGGGGCTTTTGGTGTTGTCGTTTTGCGATTTTGAGCTGGGGGGGTGGCCGGTTTGAAATCTGAATGGTCTGTAAAACTTTAGAAGTTGAGTCATGGGATGGGGTTTGGACTTGCTTACTTGTGGGGGTTGGTAGAAGCGTTTGGCGGGGGCGAAATTGGTAGGGTTCGGGGGTCAGGCCATGGAGAAGGGATAATGAGTTGCGGCCTGTTTTCGACGGGGTTTCGGGGGCGGTGGGCGGCGTAGTGTCTTGCTTTCGGGGGATCTTGTAGCCTACGGGGATGGTGGGCGGCGATTTTTCGATTTTTGCGGCTTCAGGTGTGGGGGGTGGTGACATGGCGCACCAATCGGGTACGTCGAGGTCGAGGACGTATTCGTCACTACGGTGGTGGGTGTTGGGCATAATAGTTCCTAAAGTAGTCTGAGGGCCGTTATTTATGGTGGGTAATTTTGAGTAAAATGCGGGGTCGTCAATGTCCATGAGGGGTTGGGGTTGCCTGTACTCAATTCAATTTTGAATATTACGACTTTGCTGATTTGGAGAATATCTGCTTGTATGACCTCTCTGCTTACATATAAAACATTGAAAATTGGAGTAGGGTTTTGAAAGGCAGTTATCTGGTCTATGTCCTGTTTGGGAGCAGGGGATGCATTGGCTTTTACAATCACATGTACTGTGATTATTACGGAAACAGATTTCACATGATTTTCGGGTACCTACTGATTTACAATTACGAGCTACGTGTCCGATTTGTCCAGACTGGAAGCATGTGGGTTGCCTAGGGGTGGTGTTGTTCCTGTAAGCATTATTCCTGCTGCAAGTATTGTTAGTGAAATTGTTGTAGCTACTCTGTTGTGGGGGTTGGGATTTTTGTTTGATCTGCAACTGTAAATCTTTTACTTGTTGTTCTAACTGATGCAAAAGGTCCTGTTGATCTGTATTTTTGGTTAGGGAAAAGATGGGTTCCGGTTTTGGGGGTATGAAGGGAAGGACGTTAGATTTTAACTCATTTCTAAGAATTTGCTGTTCAATGTAAGCTGCTTCGTCTGGCATTTCTTTTAGAGTTGCGAACCTTCTATACTTAATTGCTTCCCTGATTTCGTTTTGCATGCCTTCTACAAAGAGGGGTTTTATGATCATTTCTCGTGCGTCTGTGTTAAAGTTAGGGTAGGCGAGGGTTGCGAGATGTTCTAGATCAAATAAGAATTCCGTTACTGTTTCTGAACGCTTTTGTTTTCTTTCCCGTAAGAATTGTTGATGTAGCTCATTATCTCTATTGTTTGGGAAAAATGCCTGTAATGCGACTTTATACTGCTCGTATGTGTGGGGAGGGTTTTCAGAATTGGCTAAACTTTTGAATTTTGCCAACGCGGCTCCTCCTAAATGAATTTCTAAGCATGCCAACTTTAACTGTACGTCTGTATCTTTCATGCCTTGAAGTGCCATGAATTGTTCTAATCTTTTGTTCCATTCACCAAAATGTTGGGTCACGCCACCCGTGAATACTGTAGGTTTCGCGTAGAAATTATTTGCCATGTTATTACGAATGTTTGCTGTTCTGAGATCGTCTATTAGGGTGGGGTTTACTGTATTCTGATTCAATTGTGTGCGTAGGGTACAAAAATGTTCTGAAAATAAATCGTTTATCTGCTCTCTAACGATTTCTCCTAAATGATCTTGCCTTTGGTGGGTCATTCTTGGTTTACGTTGGGATTTCTGCTTAAATGCTTCAATTTTTGCTTCACGCTGTATTCGTTTAAATGTATCGCTTAATGTTTCGTTGGAGGGGATTTCCAGTTTGCTTTCTACAAATACTGTCTTACTGTAGGAAATGATTACTACTGTATTATCTAATGCTTCTAAATGCCCGGATAAGAGTACACCTAATTGGGGGCAGGGAGTTCCAGTGGTTAACGTAACGCTACGGTCACCAAAATATGTAAAGACCAGATTTGTGTGAGGTACTTTACTTCTAACCAATCGGTCGATATGGCGGGGACAAATAACGGGACGGGGGCGCGGGCGTACGGTTACAATAAAACAACGGGTGATCGATGGTCGCTTGAACGTCGACAATACAAAAGGCGCTTCGATTTATAATATGAATGGGGGCCTCGGTTTAAGTTGCTTTCGGATAGTCCGCCGCTTGCAAATGTATAAAAAGGACGAGACGAGCGCGGAAGTCAAAACGTAAAACCACAAGAATAAGAATGATCAAATCACCCTTTGCTTCTTTTTTTATACGGCGATTTTGGCCACTCCCTGGGCGTCGCGGGAGGTCCAGCTTTTATCCATCTTCTTCCGCCAATTGTCGTTTCTTGCCACGCTTTTTATGCTTACTTAGTTACGCCTCTCTAACGCTTTCCTGGTACTGTATGCTTTCTGTGCTTTGCTTGCTTCCTACGGTGGGCTTGGCCACACCTTTGTGCTTCTGTGCATGCTTCCTGTATCGGTTTCTCTGTATACACATGTTTTGTGGGGCCGCCGCTACTGTTACACTTGAGACTACTGTCTGGCGAGGCTTCTATGTATTTTACTGTGTGCAGGTGTTGTTTACGATTTTTACGGGGGATTATGGTAGCTCTGGAATGTGCAGTTTAGTGTAGGTTCTAGGGGAACAGCTGCCCTTTGTGCAAATTAATTAGGGCATCTTAATTGGGCTACCGGGTTGTGAACGGATCAAAATAAAGTACTTCACGTAATTTTATAGGAATGTTTGGGTGTGAATCCCAGACACCCTTGAGACGATAAAATGTGGAAATAAAATAATATCTAATAAATGTCTATTACATACAGTATGCTACATATTTACAGTACTGCTTTAGCAGGTACGTTACAATGTGCCCTTCTGACCGAAATGGAGTTATGTACATTTTTGACCTCATAACATGGTAAAAGATCGTCATACAATAAAACGCAATATTGATAAAGTTAGCCAGAGTATAAAGGTGTCATACGCCATTAGATATAATGCAACAAGGTGTTATGTACACTTTTTGGACAACAATGTGTTATGTGCACAAAACTCATATATATAACATCTTTTTACACTTTGGAGTTTGTGTTGGATATTTTCCATTTTGACAAAACACTATATTACATTTAGTTTCCGCACATTTCACATTACTCTTCTGCAATTCTCTGTGGAAAGTTGGGCGTTCTTGTTGAAAACGAAACCAATGCCTCAGAATCAAGCTTATGATTTAATGGTTAGAAATTAGTACAACTCATCATCTGATGATGAATTATTGTCTCTGCTAAAAAAACCAGCCTTTTTGCTGAACATAACAAAGTCGCAAAATCACAAGACTGGTGGTTGTTTAGAGTGGGAATGAATATCGGTTTATTATTGAGAAATCAAAATCGGTTTTTTGCTTCAAAGTAATATTTCTGATGGTTTAATCTCAGCCAAGAAATATTGTCTGTTGCAAAGTGTTCAGACAAAAAGGTTAAATATGCCAATGGTGAGAAAATTCCATTTGATCATATTTATATTGGCTACGTGTTATTGAGTTTGAATTGTCTGAATATCCCTACTCAAAGAGTGGAAGCAAGTGAACATACAGGATCATTTTTCCATGTCCTCTATTTAATTTCTATCATCCCAACGGGTCGACCAGTGATACAAGCATCATATTCTTAGACATAGAAACTCTAAGTATAGCCTGTTTTTTGTGAAAAGCTTCTAAATAATGAAAGTGGAAAGCAAGTATTATTTCAGTTTTCCACGATTTTATGGTAAACAATATCATGTAAGACTGGAGATTTGTGGGCATACTTATCAAACCTTTAACAAATTTTAGAGTGAAAAATTTCATAGCAAGAGCCCTATGTAAGCGATTTTGACGACAGTACTGATTTGTGTCACTTTTCTATTTGGAAGCATTTTATAGAAAACAGGCTATAGATCGGCTGTCCCAGTAAGTTGACCATCTTAGTAAGATGACTGTCCCACAAAGTCGACTATACTGATAAACCTAAAGTCTGTGACAGGTTTATTATCCAAATTTGAAATATCAGATTGCTTTCAGGGCCCAGGCGTAGGCTTAGGGTTGGGCTTGTGTAAAAGAGATGTGCAGGTGACCTTCTGGAACAGGGACCCTACTGAGATGATCAACTTATTGGAATGATCGACATATTGGGACAATCAACCTACTAGCACATAATCATTTACGTTGATTTGAAGTTGATGTAGAAGGCATCCAGACATCCTATCAATGAAGAGGAAATTTTGAAACAATTGAAACATACTCGAAGAGTCTACCAAAGCCTCTATGAAAGTCTAATGGTTGGCCATGCTGATAGTGATAGCTTCAGTGAAGAACAATTTTAACTGTTCTCTTGGTTTTGAAATGTATCTGATATGTGTGATTATTTTGCATGTGTTATGTAACTTTGAGTTAAATTTTTATAATGCAACAAAGTGCTTTGTGTTCTTAATTACGAAAATGAGAGGAACGTCCGTGATGAAATTCTGGCGGTACATTGTCCATCTTATACTTCTACTGTAACAGGAGACAATGTCAAGATACATCAAACAGGCAAAAAATGACAAACTTGTGACTTCATTTGCTATTTACTCAAAATGCACTTTTTGTTACATAACACCTTGTTGCCCCAAGGTATTCAAATGATGAACTGAAAAGAAAAGAAAACAGAATAGAACTACTTTTGAGGCATCTGACAATGGGTCGGTTTCCTTATTTTTCAGCCTGCAATAGTCCTAGAGATTAAATGGGGTACCCAGATCAGCATTACCCGTAACTTTTCAGGATCCAGATCTGGAAGAAGCATTTTCAACTACCCGGATCCGGATCCAGAAGGATGCATTTCAACTACACAGATCCAGAACCGGATAATTCCAAATGCAGTTTGGACATAACTGATACTAATTAAGTGGAAGTGTACTGTCTGACTATAAATATATTTTAACACTAAGGTAACGTTACAAGGTAAGGTAACAAACATTTCTTTGATTGATTTAATAATAACAGTCAATATTTAAAATTGATTTTAAATTGTATTTCAAAAACAAAAGTTTTTCAGCAATTTCAACTAGGGTTTTTTTGTGCACTGAGCACAGTTTTGGAGTTTGTGCGCAAATTTTTAGGAAGTTTTGTGCACAGGGCAGAAGTCAATTTTCATATCATACGGGCTTTCAGTGCGGTTCATATGCGGTTGTTTTAGCCGATTCTTTTGTAACTTGAAATGTTTCACTTTATGTTTAGTCTATGATTTTTGCCATTTTAATCTATGATCTTCATCTTGGTATTTAACCAAAATCAAAATTTGAAGAATTGGTGGCTAGTTTGATTTTTGAGTCGCACTTGCAATTCAATATGATTTCTACATTCTGTTCTGGTATGCAATTTATTAAACATCATTTGCTTCAAGCCGATTTTCTAGCTGGTTAGCTGATGAAAGTATCATCTCGTTGCTCAAGTCAGAACATCATTCTAGACTTGAAAATTAAACCTTAGCCATGAAATAAGTCTTGAAGACATTTACCAGCGTCCTAGAGTATAATACTCCAAAAAATTTCCGGGCGTTTTACGCCAGAATGAAAGATAAATTAAATGTAGTTCATAGTTTTTAACTCTGACTAATCACAAAGATGTCGCCAGTGGAATTTCTAGGCAATTTAGGATTTTTCGCCTCAGTTTTTGGCTCCAGCAAAATCTGTTATTTTAAAGCTGACGTTAGAACAGTTTCCAGTCTCATAGCCTCTCATTCAAATTTCAGCAACAGTGATGCTGCATCACATGAATTTATGTTATGAAAATGCAGATTTTTTTCTCGCAGTATTGATTAGACTTGAAGAAGGATGAAGTTTTTGTTCTTTTCACCATTGAAGATTTCATTATGTAGATTGCTTTAGTAATCTAAATTGCTGAACTTGTGCACCTTTACACAGCAGATTTAATACATCTGATCAGAATCATTTAAAGACGCATGAATTAGAAGGCCTGCATAATCACGATACCTGTATAATAGATTATTACTACCTGAATCTGGATACGTATGTAGTGGGCCTGATTACCCAGATCCGGATCCGTGAAACTCATTTCCGATTACCCAGATCCGGATCAGAAACCCGGAGATTGAAAATCTTGGATCCGTTTCATCTCAATAGTCTGTTTTTTATAAAGTGCTTCCAAATAGAAAAGTGACACAAATCAGTACTGTCGTCAAAATCGTTCACATAAAGTTCTTTTTGTAAAATTTTTCACTCGAAAAATTGCTAAAAATTAGGTCAGTATGCTTGAAAATTTCCAGTCCTACATAATATTTCGTTTGTCAGAAAAACGCAAAAATCTGAAATACTACTTGCTTTCCACTTTCATTATTTGGAAGCATTTTAAGAAAAACAGACTATAAGTAGTCCAGAGCTTGAAACCCAAATTCACTTCTTTCTGCAGCCCTGACTCGTAACTCTGATTCATCTAAATCTGAATCTAAAACTTAATCCAAAATGGCCCCAACATTTATTAGCAGGCACATTTATTATTCTGTGAGTGACAAAAAAATTCGAAAAATTATAGTCTGGGATTGAATCAACAAATGTCATGTAGATCAAAAATTGAATGCGTGGGGCGAAAATACTACTCATGACAAAAAATCTCCAAAAATTTTGATCTAGATCAAAAAAAATTTGATCTGGATCGTAAAATGTGATCTGGATCGAAAACTGAATACGTGATGCAAAAATACTTATCTTGACGAAAAAATTCGAAAAATTTATGTGTGAATCAAAAAAAGTTGATCCGGATCAAAAAATAAGATCTGGATCAAAGATTTAATACGTGGCACGAAAATACTCATCATGACGGAAAAATTCGAAAAATTTTGATCTAGATCAAAAAATTTGATTTGGTTCAAAAAATGTGATCTGGATCAAAAACTGAATACTGATGCAAAAATACTCATCTTGACAAAAAAATTCGAAAAATTTAATCTAGGTGAAATTTGAAGAAAAAAAATGATCCGGATCAAAAATATTGATCTGGATCAAAATCTGAATATGTGGCGTGAATATACTTATCACGACGGAAAATTTCGAAAAAATCCAATCTAGGTGAAAAATTGAAAAAAAAAAATTTGATCGGGATCAAAAATATTGATCTGGATCAAAATCTGAATACGTGGCGTCAATTTACTCAAAACGACGGAAAAATTCGAAAAATTTAATCTAGATGAAAATTTGAGAAAAAATTTGATCCGGATCAAAAATATTGATATCAAAATCTGATTATGTAGCGTGAAAATACTCATCACGACGAAAAAATTCGAAAAAATTTGATCTAGATGAAAATTAAAAAAAAATTTGATCCGGATCAAAAATATTGATCTGGATCAAAATCTGAACATGTAACGTGAAAGTACTCATCACGACGAAAAAATTCGAAAAAATTTGATCTAGCTCAAAAAAATTGATCCGGATCAAAAAAGTTGATCCGGATCAAAAATTTGGGTTCCGGATCAAAAATTAATATATTGGACCCCGATCCGTGGGGGTGATCCGTGATGAAAATCCGGGTTTTAGACGTATTTTCCACGGATCCGGATCACCGGACTGATCCGCCGTGATCCGTGGTGATCCGGGTTTTAGGCACCTAAAACGATGGTTTAACGAGCAAAACCCCCGATCCGCCGATCCGTGGTGATCGGGGTTTTAGGCACCCGATCCGGATCCGGATCCGTGGACTCGATCCGGGTTTTAGTGCTACCGGGAATGTAGTCGAGACAGGACATATTATTATTTCTCATGTTAATACATATCAGAATAGATCGGTTTGTTTAGTCTTATTTGTTTATAGACTAAATTATTATCACGTTTTTTGCATTTTTACGAAAGCACCCATTTTTTGGACATTTTCTGAAATTTTTTTCAGTTTTGAAAAGCTTTTCACTCAACAAAAAACTTTCGGCATTGTGCAAAAATTATGCATTCCGGGTTCTAACTTCCAACCTTATGATTGAATACTTTGCAATACATTACTCATTAAGCATACTTAGGCTATGTCTTTGATGCATAATCATGGAATTGTATCTCTTCACAGTTATCATAAAGTCCCAGTCTATTAGCCTCTCGATATTGTCATGACGGCAGTAATATATAGGTTATAATTTGCCATCGGTGAATTTCAAATATTAGTTGATTGTTTTTTTTGCGAGTCGAATAAAATTTGAAGATACTTTCGTATTAGATAATCTATATGAATGAGATTCAAAGTCATTTTTACCAACATACCTCAAATTAAGAATGAATTGGGATTTGGTCTAAAATTTGTGACAAGACTACCGAATCCGAATCTGAAAAATCGGTGAAGTCGAATCGGAATCCGAATCCAGAAAGAAAGACCGAATCCAGCCGAATCCGAATCCGGGATTCGTCCCATCCCTAATGACCAGCATATGGTCGACTGCGATATCTATATGGAGAAAAGGAACGTTGCGGCACCTCCGCTTGCAACACCCTCACTTCAGCAACATATAAATAATTTGACCCATCATGATTAGAGGAGAAATTGCCTGACTTCTAAACATAATAAGAGTTGCTGATTTCCGCGAAACATAAGATGAAAATTTCAGAATTGAAGGATAAAGTATTTTTGGATTCTAATATATGTTGATGACTGTAATCCACTTGTCTGTCCCACTTCCAGCGGTTCTAGGACAATTCGCCCCCAGTAATTCACCCCCGCTGCAGTTCATCCCGGGACAAGTGGCCTCAAACACAATTCGACCCTAGCACGTCGTCCCTAGTAATTCGCCCCTGATACTAATATCTTGCCCAGGTTTTAGATTTAGAAGCAATTCCATATTATGTTACGTAATATATTACCAGACATTTCCCCCATTAAGTCACCACATTTTAAGTGAAGCATGATGGAGATGGAAAGATGATTTTCCACTTCGCCCTGCCTCCTCTGTTTTCCTTTTTATTCTTTTTTAACCAGTTTCTTTTTTCGTTTCTTTTCTGGTTTCATACATATTTTCCTTTTCCAGCTTTGCTTTTCGTAACTTTTTATTGGAATCTATGGCGACCAATCAAGAGTATTACGAAGTATCACAATTATTCTATGTGTGACTCTATCACCTTCTTCACTATCTCTTTAGTGACGAACTATGTTTTTAGTGACAACAATTCTTTTTTGTTTTTTGTATCAAAAAAAAAGAAATAAGAAGAAAAAACCAACAGAAGAAAAATATGGAGGAAAAAGGAAGAAAGGAAAATGTGTAGAAATATAACCAAAAAAATACAGGATAAAAAACTAAACAGGAAAGAAGAAAAAGAAAAAAGAGGAATATAAGAAAGAAAATTATACGAAAAAAGGAACAATACACAGAAAAACAAACGCAGATCAAAGAACAAATGACTTGCAATTCTTCTTATGATATCAATGTTACACATTAAAAATATCTGTAAAAGTATTCACACCATCAGACTAAAATTCAGCATGACTATTGGGGTTACTGGGGATTGAGACACAAACTTTACAAACTTAAAAAGAATATGAATTTTTAAATTGCCAGTGTTGATATTTTCCACACATTTTTGTTCTAAATTGATTGTTGTCAGATACTTAAACTTTAGCTGCAAGCCTAAGTTTTTAATTCGAAGTCCCACATTCTGTTTCAAATGGAAAAACAGCCGGCCAATTTAATTGCAGGGAACTACTACTGCTCAAAAGCATGTATTGCTGAGTGTGCGAGTTAAAAGGGCTTATACTGACTTAGTACTAACTGCACGAGTGAAAAATCGAACAAAATTGTATGTAGATTTTCATTTAAAATATTTGCTTCAGATCTTTTCACTCTGCACGCAGAATTCATAAATAAACATGCTGTTTCGGTTTTTTCTACTGTTTTTTTATTAAAAAACAGTGAACTGGGGGCAAATTACTGGGGGCGAATTCTTGGGAGGACGAATTGCTGGGGCCGAATTAGCTATGCTTAACTGTTGTAAGACAGAACGTCTGATCTTACTACTCACACTTCATATTATATATATATATATATATATATATATATATATATATCTCATGCTTTCATTTATTCAATGCCTAGAGAAACCTGTGAATATTAGCATGATGCTGATTTTGCAACAAGTCATTTAAAACAACCTCTATACTGCACCTCCCAACTCCATTACCTGTATCATATTTTCCAGTTTCTTCCACATTCTATATGGTCGACGTGCATTACAATCAATTGTCCACCAGCAGAATCGGACGATGAAAATAAAATGATTTTACTCGTGTCAGTAGAGCATAATAGGCTTGACGATTGGACATTGCATTTACGGATGAAAATCATCAATTTCATGTGGAAGGTTCATGGTTTGAATCTGGAAACTGGTTATCAAGATTACCTTCATTTATGGCGGTCATATCCTAAACAAATATTACTAGAAATGAACTCCGTCAACATTTTTTCCATTGATCCAATAATGGTTAATGTGCCAACAATGACAAGAATCCCTTGTGATAAACGGACTTGCAATATGCGAGGACAAGAGACATCTTGCTCAGATGATCCGGTACTGGTTGTACAAGAAAGAGGAATTGATTGTTTCCAATGGGAATACAAAATAGGTAAATTATCAGAAGGTGGCCTCAGATCTTATAAAATGTTATCAAATCACTATGATAATGATACAATGTTGGAGTTTAATTATCCCCACTACAATAATTGGCAAGTACGCCAACATAGACCGTTATTTCTGTGGTATCAGACCCTGTCCAATCTTGGTGGAACATTGAGCATATGGACCGGTGCGAGCGTTTTGTCTTTTTTACATTTATTCGAAGTGTTTTGTTACAAGTGCTACAACTGCAATCGCAATAGGAGCGTTGGGGATAATGTGAAACATGTTTGAATGACAATATCTACAAAGAATGGTTGAGAAAGAATTGCGATTGGTTCATACTTTCCTGTTTTATTGTTGTATAAAGTTGTTGGTTTTCCGTCTTGTTTGTGTTTTTTATGATAATTGTTATTGCACTTCGAAGTAATTCAGCTTCAAAGTTCAGTTCACAAGAACACTTGAAAAGTAATAAGTCAACTGTTCTGGATCAACTCCCCATGGCTGAATAAACTGGAATACTGCAAACTTGTAAATCAACTACTATAGTCCATTTATTCTTGAGTAAGTCACATATTGCAAAATAATCATAAATATTTTATCTACTACTGAACCTGCGTTGCATGCCAAAGTCTCTTTTCTCAAGTTGTTCTCCTAACCATTACAGTAAGCTAGAGAGGAATATATATCTGTGCTTTTACTTGCATTAATATATTTCTGTCCTCGAAGAATGTTTAAAAAAAAATTGAGTATGAAGATGCCAAAGATCTGCAACATATGCTGACTTTACGGATGATGTGCAGGTCTTTTCTTGGAAATAAAAAAAGATGACTGGTAAGAAACTAGTTAGAACTTCTCCTTGACTGACCTCAGATATTGTGCAACAGTTCTCACGCAGACCTGACAACAACAACCTCCCACTAAAAATGGGCCCTCAGGGAGCGAACCTCGTAGACTCCCAGAAGAAAATGAATACTCCCTAGGAAGGAACGATATTGGAGAATCCCTCGAGAGGTCTTTTTCTGTTTGACATCTGCAAGAGACGGACACCTCTGGGCGTAAAGCCCTTCCTGCAGTTACTGTAGGCTGACGTAATATATGAATATACTTCATTGAACAGATAATAATATCAAAAATCTGACTGGACCACTAAATGTTTATGTTAATTAAGAAATAGAAACTGGGATAAAGTTTTATTGGTGGACGCTCACAGAATATATCGAAAAATATAAAAACAAGAAGTGATTCCATAATCATTTATCCATTCTTTCTTTGGCGCTCCATTGCTCTGAAAATTGGTCCGCACCACCAGTCGCCCCTTGCTGATTTACATTTCGATTTCCGATCGCAACTTGGCCAGCAACATGGTGCCTAAGACAGGAGGTGAAACAGTGGTTAACCAGGATTGGAACAGGAACCATTATTAACCGAACAAACTTTTTTAACCAGAACCAGAACTAAATAATACTAAATCCTACAACTGGAACCGGAACCAGTGTATACTTTTTCAAAATATCGGTTCCTAAATTGTTCTTATGATGGTGAGAAAGACTATTTTCAACTCAAAATTTTATTTTTTTCGTGAAATTTCAATAAACGAATTTTGAAACGACCAAATTATATTTCATAAACATAAGTTTTTCGACTGTTTCATCATGTAACTTCCTTCAGTAATGCTGGTAAATCAAATATCGACATCTTTACTTTGTATAGGAACCAGAACTAGAACCAGAACCAGAATCAGAACCAGAACCAGAACCAGAACCAGAACCAGAACCAGAACCAGAGCCAGAACCAGAACCAGAACCAGTACCAGAACCAGAACCAGAACCAGAACCAGAACCAGAACCAGAACCAGAACCAGAACCAGAACCAGAACCAGAACCAGAACCAGAACCAGAACCAGAACCAGAACCAGAACCAGAACCAGAACCAGAACCAGAACCAGAACCAGAACCAGAACCAGAACCAGAGCCAGAACCAGAACCAGAACCAGAACCAGAACCAGAACCAGAACCAGAATCGTTATTCTAAAAATCGAAGAACAGGAATTGGAACTGGAACCTGAACTGGAACGGGAACTGGTGTAGTATACCACACTGAGCTAAACTGATATTATCATTATTTTTCAATTTTATTTACATTAAACAAACCAATAAAAAACACATTCATAATAAAATGTTCTTGTGTATATAATTTTCACTTGTATATATTTGCATAACCTTACGTAGTGTTTTCGGGGCCATAAAGGCATATATTGATGTTTGTTGTTTAGTTATTAGGTAGAAATTAAAAAGAAGAAAACATATCGGTGGGCCAGATGGCTATTGTGGTTTTTATTCATTATATTTTACTGCTGTTTCCGCCTCCATCGCCTCAGCTTACCGACCCCGGTACCCAGCCAAGGTCCGAACTGGTCTTTGGCCCTCTCCTCCACCACCCACCTCTGAGTTTCGAGTATCTTTGACCCAAACCCGAACCCGTACTGGTACTGCTATTCTTTAAAATCAAGAACCGTTGCAACTCTACCCAACACAGACCCACCCAATCTCTTTTTGTCTTCATAGACTTCACAGTCTTTTCCATCACCTTTCCTCAATACTGATTGGAAGAGGACTTGCTAATCATTAATGTGTTGTCCTATTCAGCCTAATTAAACTAATGACTTTGCGGTTTGATTTTGAAATTCAAGAATTTCCACGAATATTGCTCCAAAAAATCAATGTCAGAATTTGATTTTAAATTTAAAACCTGCAAGTGAAAAAATATTTTAATGGTTTATTTTTTCTGGGTTTAAATTTCCCGGATTTTATGAGATTCAACATTCTAAAAGTGTCAAAGTAAGTGAATGACTGGAAAGTGTAAGTGTAAGTGTGTAAGCGTGTAAGCTCATGGCCATTGGTTAATTTCATGGCAAAATTGTTGTGCTGCATTTTTCATTGAAGTCAGTTCGATAGAATCAAAAAGGTTTGCTTGGAAAGTAAACATGCCTGATATGCCTACTGGTTGAGCCAAAATTATTTCATATGAGAATCGTTGAAAGTTTCATCCCCATTGTGTACAGTATAAGTTTCTTTTGCACTTTCAACAAGCTAAGCAGACGGCTCTGAATTTCAGAATCCTAGGGGACTTTTTAGTAGAAATTCCGGCTGTCGTTTTACCCTGATGACACCTTCCACAACGTTTTCAGAAAGCACTTTTTGGGACATGTGCATTGAATCATGATTGAATATTTAGAATAGAGATAAGATTGTTCAATCATTTTGAATCTGCCAAATAGGTGTGTAAACACAATCTCAGGATATGATTTTGTGGTAGCAATGGGAAATTATGCCACAAAATGAGTTTTATATAGAGAAAAAAATTAAATTTTTTTCCTTGTTATTTTAGACATGTGAAATTTTCAATCTCTCTATATGATCAAGTCTTCGGAGAGCACTGAACTATTTTAGAATAGATTTTGATGTACAGATAATATATTTGCACATTCATGTGAGAAAATTTATTTTTACATTTATTGTATAAAAATCTAAAAAAAAGAAAATTCGATGGGAGGGTCAGCCTGGATTTCATTGTCGTAAGTCAAGGTTCTGTCAGGACTCAGAACCCTTCAAATGTCCCTGAAAAACATGTGTAGTTATGACAACCTGTTCCACGTCTCCATTTTCTGATAATATACTTTGATCTGAGGACACCACAAAATATTCAGTAATGTAAAAATTCCCTGCAGCTGTGTAGTACCTGCACTGGACTTGATATTTGGTGAACCACTATGTTCTGGGCACCCTGTTGCTGGCAAAGCCGTGATTGGGTGGTCGACATGCAAATTGACAAAGTGGACGACTGGTGGCGTAGACAATTTGCATAGCAATGGAGCACCACAGAGAGAAGAAAAACTGATGATGAATTCATTAAGTCAGTCACCATTTTTAATATATTTCTTGGTACTTTCATGCATAATTCTATTGTGATATGTCCGCCTTCTTTAACCATATTTGTCTATTTATTCATTATTTTATATTAGCGTCGTTAACAGTAAGTAGCAAAGGGTCACAGGCCCAGACGCCTGTCACTTGCAGACATCAAGCGGAAGGAAGACCTAGTCAGGGATCCTTCAAGCTTTATTTATTCCTGAGGATCTATATTTTCCTCTGGGAGTCTACTGGGAGTCGTTGTGAGGCCCTTTGATAAGAGGAAAGTGATTGTTGTTGTTGCTAGTTTTGGGGGAAAAACTGCTGCGCAATATCCGAGGCCTAGCCGAGGAATAGCTCTAACTAGTTCAGTCCGAACCAAACCTATCTTCCTTTAAGCCCTAAGGAAAGACCTGGACAACATTTGAAATTCGTATGTGTAACGTTCTAGCTTTGGTAAATGGGTACCGTGGAAGTAAAATGTTATGTTTGCTTTGTTCTACAGTATACTTTTCACAGGAATTTAAAAAATTTTAAAAAAAATTACACCAATACTACACAATTCACAGCTTTAAAAAGTAAAAATAACGCTTCACGCACTAAAAATTTCTATTTTTTGTTAAAAAAAAATTCCTGTCTTGACCACTTCAGATTTACTAATTCATGGGTCTTTTCTTTCTACGAATACTGAAAGTTTATGCATTGATTTTGCTCCAAATCGTCTGTTGTTGGAAGAAAGAAAAATTCTACAGCAACAAGATAATGGTGAAAAAAATTACTTTTTTGACAGTGTAGGTTACTGTAGAACAAAATCAATTTACCTAGACACTACGTTCCAGATTTATTTATCCTCTATTCTATGAATATTTTACTCTAAAATTTGTTTAGTTGTATTAATTTTATGATTTCTATTTATATAGTAGATAATACATTACTATTTAGTTGTGTTCGATGGTTTAGCTCAATTGGCAAGGTGCTCACATCATAATCAACAGTCTGCAGTTTAAAACCTGCTGGATACGATAAAGTTAGCTGGAAAACGACTTTGGAAGAGTTCGATGCATGTACTAACTAATACTCTGTGAGAAATTGAGACTTTGAGTGCAATAGGCTGCTCCGGACAAAAAAATTAGATTTCACAGTTTTTGATCAAAAATATTATCCAATCAATGTTGTGTAAGTCTTTCCATAGTATTAAGGAAAGATGGTTGTTCAGGAACTAGTTAGAACCACTCCTTGGCTATGCCTTGGATATAGTGCAACATTTCTCACCCAGACCTGGGGGCAACAATGAATAATCATTGATAACCAGTCCTCACATTGCGAATCTCGTAGATTCCCAGAGGAAAATGAATACCCACTGGAAGCAACGATGTAGAAGAGTTCCTTGCTGGTCTATCTTCTGTCTGATGCCTGCAAGAGACCAGGCCTGGGCCTAAAGCTTTTCATGTACCTACAGCATGCTGATTCAATATGTAGATAAATATATTGAAGAATCACGAAGTTAAGAATGTAGATGGACCAGTAAAATATTTATACAAATTATAAAACTGAAGCTGAGAGAAAGTTTATTTGTGGGCACTGGCTACTATATCAAAATATAGTCGAAAGTAATGAATGATTTCATCATCATTTTTCTTCATTTTTTGGCACTTCATTGTCACACAAATTTGTCTGCACCACCAGTCGACCATCATTGATTTGCGTGTCGACTTCCCAATAGCAAAATGGGCATTAGCAGGGTGCCCATCATCAATTGCTCGGTTTAAAAATTTTTATCTTGCTGCTTCTCTGGCCACTGTGATACAAATGCTATTTAGTGGAAAAAAACGATTAGATGTCAGTTAATAATCCATCGATTCAACAGACTTTCTGACATGGGCATCCTCAAAAATAAAATTAAAAGCTCAGTCTCAAAATTTTTTGTCCTGTAGTGTACTGCTTCTCTTGCACTTTGAAACAGATGCTATTTGATTCAAGAGAAGCAAAAATTTTACAGTTCTTAATGGCAAACATTAGTTATCAAATCAACAGCTCAGTCTCTAAATCTTCTTCTGAAATGAACTGCTTCTCTGATCATAGTGATGCAGGTGCTGTTTGATTCTCCAATTAGTCCCACTCCATCGTTTTTGATATGATTTTTTAATACACGTTTTGATATATTTTTTATATGTTCTCTACGTTCTCTGAAATGAGCTCCTCAGCAATCAAATTAAGAATCAAAATTTTGGCCTAAAGTAGAACTGTCGCAATGGTCATCAGGTACAGATGGTGTAAAACACGCCTTGCAGATAAGGAGTCGGTATTCTAGGGGAGGGAAAATAAACTGATCAGAGACATGCACAGTGTCTTACTGTAGTTATGATTACATTCTGATTTGGGTAAGGACACTGACTGGCTTGTAGAGAGTGTAATGTCAGAGGTTCGTGCTTCTGGTATTAGCGCACACATTTCACTCTATTACTGTAGATACCTTTTGCATTACACACGTTACAGGATGGGTGGCCTCCAGACGCAACAATTAAAACACTTTTTTCATGATGCCTGGTTTCATTAGTGAAAAGTAAACAATAAGGAAAAATTCAAAAACATAAACAAAGGCATACGCAAGACACAGAAAAGACAAAAAAAGAAATGCAAAGAAAAATAAACGCTAATGAGGGAATACGTTGGAAAAAATTTGTTGAGAAAATGTAAGGAAAAATCAGACAGTAGTAGTGGTTTGCAAAGTTCAGGATTGGTACTAAAAAGACCAAAGATGAAGTATCAAAAATAGGCATCCAGGGACAACTGAATATTGATCCGAATGCAACTATATTTCAGAAAAGCAGAAATGCTCGCCATTATCCAGAAAACTTTTGAAAACGGAGCACATAAATAAGGTTTGCACGCTCTAAATATCAGTGCCTCATAATTGAGTGATGATTATAGTTTCCTGCACACAGCAACCAGATTTTTCTTATAAAATTTCACAGTGCAAGCTAAAAAGACTCCTGTACAGAAATGCATTTCTATGTGTTTTCAAACAAAAAATACAAAAAATTTTCTCGTGCTTGTGTATAGCTGTTGCCTGAAGCCTGAAATGTATTTCTACCCGAAGCACTAGACCAGTCCCGGACAGGGCCAGCATGGGGTCGGAAGGCCGTCTTTCAGCTTCCCATGTCTTCATGCTAACATCGATAATGTGTTAGGCTGCTGTGGGTTGAAGATGATGTAACCGACCTTTGGGTTTAGACAAAGGAAGTTGCAACAGTTCTGACCACAGGCTAACAACAACAATAAACCAAAACTCTCTCACAGGTCTCACCAGATACACGCCAGTACTTCACCAAACCTCAGGCAGAACATCTTGGCACGTACCTCAGGAGATCCTACCCAAGTCTGCGCTCCTAAACTTATGAGAGCCTCCACTATGCTCACAAAACAATACAAGTTACCGGTTCAACTTGTATTGGGAATGGGATGGGGGACGCCAAAAAACAATAATAATAATATTATAAAGGACGTTTGGCAGCGACGCTCCAATAAAAATCATAATATCTTTCACACTGAATAATAAACACAAAACTCGGGAAACAGTGGCCACACATTTCTATGTAAATTTTATTCTTCTTTCTGCCACTTTTGGCTGCGTCCTACTGCCTGCGCACTGACGCCATCAGCTGAACACGTGCACCTGTGGCAACCCCGACAAATGTCATTCAGCGATCGATACCATAAGCAACATCAAAAAAAAAGTAGATTTTTTGTTGAAATCATAATGCGAAACTTCACTAACTATACTAACTTCAGATTGTTGAACAGTTAAAGACACTGTGATGAAAAATTTCGAAAGAATAACTTATACGCTAGTGCCAGTTCGTAATTTTTACGCTGTTGCACGAGGTCATGACCACAAAACCATGACGGTTATGCAGCTGTGAAAGCCTCGCTGCTGCCCACGACGCTTTTGTGCTTGAACGGAGGAATGTAGTGCAGTTGCCTGAAGCTGTGACTGTTGAACTTCAATCTTCTTTATCAGCATTATGTACATAGGGTTTATTTTACATACGTCTTATTTTTGTTCTTCTTGTGGTCATATGAAATAGAGCAGATAAACATAAATTTTGTCTCTTTTCTATGAAAAAAATATACGAGCGTCTATAGTTACAGTTTGACCAATTTTAGTTTATTTTCTCAATGTTCAATTTTGCGGCTTTTTCCTGCATTTCACTGTGGCCCGAAAAATAAACGGCAGTTGTATTCCTGAGCCTCGGCTTTCATGCATTTTTTCCTTTCGTTGAAATTAAGTTTTTCTCGTCCTTTGGTGTTGACGTCAGGATCTTAACTTTTTCTGTAGTTATTACTATTGGGCATTAGGGTTGTCTGTGTTAATGTTCTCGTCAGGTTCTTCCATCCTATGGCTGGCCATATCCGAGTAGGTAAGTGCAGCATAATCCAGCGAGTAAGCGAATCGTACAACTCCGACTCAGCTCTAGACTTGGCACTGAATATAAAATAATTTATTCACAGATTAAAGAATGCTATTCTAGATTATGTTTATAGCTTTTAAAATAAGTACTGAATAAATGTTTGACCTCGCATTTTTTATTGACGTATTCGATAAAAGTTGAAACTTATCTTGGCTATTTCCGCAATATATTTTTGCAGTATATTTTATGAACATTGGTTGTGTATGAACAGATACTATTCAGTTCGGTAGAAACATTACTCGTTAGATACATATTCAATTTACTATATTGATCTATGCTTTGGTCTAGAAACTGCACTTCAGTAATGCACTCTGCTCAATAACTGCTCACAGTAACAAAAAATTAGGGGAAAAAACTTGATTGCATTCAAAAAGTGCCTCATTTGACATGCTTACCCACAGATATTTCAGCTTGGAGTCTATTCCGTGGTTAAAAGCTGCCTTGGTCATGTGGAAATCATCGTCAAATAATAGTTTCAAGAACCAAATTCGATCTCCTTGTAACTCAAATTTTTCTAGTAGCTGGCGGCCTAGGCAGATGCAGCGTTTTTTCTTTATGGGCTCGATAAATTCTGTAGGCAAGCTTGGCATGCTTGCGTCCACTTAGCTCAGCTAGCATCTCCGCGATAAGGTGCGGTGAACAACGAGATGGGCCTTTCTAATTCATGGGCAGGTACCCGAACTAGTCCTGCGCTGTCAGGCAGAAGCTAGCCTGTGGTATGTGGCCTCCACTAGGCGAAAAAAACGCTCAAGGAACGCCTTTCATATGAAGTGGGCACTTACACGACCATATAGTCCTGTAAAAGCTGCCTTTCCAGCAAAAGAAATTAGGTACAGGTATACCGGCGAAAATTTCAAAAAAATTCAATGCTTAAATGATCATCTTATACAGCAGATACTAATAGATACGATCCTTAAAAAGTCAATTTATATTATTGCGTTTTGTACTTCATATAAACGTTCAAAGCAACTACACTCAGGACGAAAAAATTGAAAGAATTCGTTGAAGCCCACTGCCAAGCGCAATTAAATAAGACGCCAATAAAATTATGGTTCAGTCTTCCAACAAATATGTATATTTAATCAAGATCTGCCAGCTTTAGGGAACTGCACTGCACCAAAAAAAAAACTTCTGAATGTGCTAGATATTTCAATCAATCCTTTAAGCTCTGCCGTAAAATGAGCATAGATCAATTTAAAATCCAACAAAATTACTAGAACAAAATGATTAAAATTAATAATTTGTATGCTTCCCCAGGAAGAGTTGAGCAATTCCCTTTCGACCAGATTAATTTGTAGCTACATGTTGTCAACCTGTATACACTTATCTGCGCCTTGTAAAATTTTTAGCACAAATAAATGTATAGCTTGTATGAGCCAGAAACGTCCTTTTGACTTTACTGACGTGAATCTTGTAACTTAAAGCCAGTTTTGATTTCTTCACGTGACAACTTTGCATGTTAAACGCGTCTTTTGTTTAAGCACAAATGGTTTTGAGTTGGCCGTTCGTCTTAAAAAAACAGGATACTGAAAAAATAATGGTTAACAACACACACGAAAGCGATGTTCTACATAATATTTGATTATTAATATGCCTGGAAAAATCAAATCTGTTATATTAACCATTGGAGAACATATCTAATTTTTTAATACTAAATGGATCATACAAGTCACCTTCTCGAAGCTGGGAGTTAAGCCCTGTATGGATGAAGAACATTGCAGCAGCTTGACTTATATGGGCTTATCTCGAAAAATCGCATTCCACAAATCAATTATCGTATGCAAATGTTACCGTCATACTTCTATCTATAGTTCATTTTGAATTTTGAACGCAGCAATGCATTGATATAGTTCTTATGTTAAATCATTCTCATTTTAAATCATACCTTTTCCAGGACAACTAAAATATTTATATCCTTTAAGGGAATTCAAATTAAAATCCTGATTTTATGTGCGTCAGTTCTTGAAATATCATTCTATATCCATACATTGATAGTTAATTTTTAATGTATTTATATGAGTATAAAATGAAGGGCAAGTGAATAACTGGTTGTCTATTGCTCAGTATCTAATCAAAATGAATCTACTTGATACAACGAAAAATTAATTTGTACAAGAAAGCACTCTGCATATGGAGTCTCGCATTAGGGATACAGCAGATAAAGCACGAACTGCATTCTGGCTCATTGTAACCTGTTTGAGTATGGGATATGCAGGCTTAGAAATCTATAGAGAGACAAAGCGTATTTCTTCGTGCATTGAATTCGAAACGATTTACTGCTTTGCACGAGCCAATGAAATTCAGTTTCCGCGGATGGGCTACTGTTTTTCAAATCCATTTGACATTTTCGACTGGAAAATCGTTTTGGCTCACATGACCACATTCAATTGGACGATTGAAGACGCTGGACATTTGCTGGCTACATATCCGGGCTCGCAGTATTTAAACTTCAAATCCAAGAATGCTTACAGCATTTTCGAACAACTAGGCAATATTGTCAATGAAACCTTCAAAACAATGCTTAGGCGTATTTGTGCTTATCCAAATCGGACATCTAGTTCATCTTTGACTTTTGGTAAGAATCTTCTGAGTTATCCTGTACGCTGGTGTTGATATCTTCTAAGTGCTTGTTATTATTCATCATCCTGCTGAAATGGATGCTCAAGTGTGTCCCTGATTGCTTAAAGAAAAGTACGGAGAAAGATTTCTCTCTATGTTGAAGTTGCAATAGCCTGAATCTCAAACCTTCCATTGTTATCCGTATCTGTGTTGTTTGAATAAGAGATTTATTATGGAGCTACATCATTTTCCGCCAACCGACTGTAGTGTCTGAAAAGTTCGCTGGGAAGCATGGTTTGAAATGCTATAAACTTTTATTTTGGGTCTTGTTGTCAAATATGACTTAGAAGTTACTGTGAAATGTCCTAAAATGTTCATCAAGAGATTCTTCATGTTGCCAAATATTCATTAATTTTCACATTTTTCTACTCCAAGTTTGAAAATAAGGAGCAAGTCAGTAAAACATCTCAATATGTTCCATGTATAAATAAATAGCTTGAAACTGGAAAATATGTTTAAATTTCTCAAAATTAATAAATTAGAATGAAAGATAGTAAATTCACACTGAAAATTTATAGTTTGAAAATATAGTCAAAACAGGTTATTGTTCCAAAAGAATATTCGAACTTAATAAAAAATAGCGTTAGAACGTCCTAAATCATTTGACATTTCATGAATTGCAGAGAAAATCCCGAATTCTGAAAATACTGAGAGTTGCTGATTTCGGTAAAACATAAGATGGAAATTCCTGAATTGTAAGAAAACATATTGTTGGGTTTTATTATGAATTTTGGAGGCCAGTACCCACTTATCTAGCCCACTTCCATTTTTGTGGGGCGCATCTGTTCGCCGAACTTCCACCCTCACTTTTGGACACCTTAGTTGAGGACAACTTCTGTCCTATGCTTAACCACTGCACGCCAAGCCTATGCTTAAACACTAAGTGCATGCACCATGCATAACCACTACATGTGTAACGACCAGATTTTCTGTGAAGCACTTTACTTTAACCAATGGCGTTACCGGGGGAATGGCTATAACGGAACCGGGGCGCGGGCGGTATTACGGGGCGATACGGTTACAATGATCGACAGGTGCTGGCGACGTCAATACGACAATACGAAAACGCGTCTCGATTCACAACAACGAATAGGGGCCTCGGTTTAAGTTGCTTTCGTACAATTGGCCGCTTGCAAATATAAAAAGACGGGGGCGAGCGTGGTTTAAAACGACGAATTCGAAAATCCAAAAACTCTAACCAATAATAACAAAAATCACGCTTTGCTTCTTCTTTTATATGACGTTTTTGGCCACTCCCTGGGCGTCGCGGGAGGTCGTGCTTCTGTCCATCTTCTTCTGCCAATCGTCGCTTCCTGCTTCCCTTTTTATGCTTTCTTAGTTACGCCTTTCTAATGCTTTCCTGGTACTGTATGCTTTTCGTGCTTTGCTTGCTTTCTACGGTGGGCTTGGCCACACCTCTGTGCATGCTTCCTGTATCCGTTTCTCTGTATACACATGTTTTGTGGGGCCGCTGCTACCGTTACACTTGAGACTACTGTCTGGCGGGGCTTTTACGTATTTTACTGTGTGCAGGTGTTGTTTACAATTTTATGGGGGATTATGGTAGCTGTGGAATGTGTAGTTTAGTGTAGGTTCTAGGGGACCAGCTGCCGTTTGTGCAAATTAATTGGGGCATCTTAATTGGGCTACCGGGGTGTGAACGGATCAAAATAAAGTACTTCACGTAATTTTATGGGAATGTTTGGGTGTGAATCCCAGACACCCTTGAGACAATAAAATACGAAAATGAATAATATTTAATAAATGTTTATCACATACAGTATGCTATATATATTTACAGTACTGCTTTAGCAGGTACGTTACACATGCATAGCCTATGCTTAACAACTGCAAGACCACAGCAGGTCTCTCCAATATTTAACTACAGCAGAATTAGCCTATGCTTAACCACTGCACATCAGGCTTATGCTTATTAATTGCACGTCAGTCTTACCCGTAACCTCTACATGCCAGCCCTATGATGCTTAAACACTGCACTGCAGAATGTCTGGGCTTAACTCACACTTCTTAGTTATAACACTTGCTTTCAATTCTTTCAAGGTATAGTATGGAACTGCACGCTCACGTATAGGAGGGACTTGATGCATTTTCTCCATTCAGTAATTTATGACTCGAGAAATCTTGAATACCATGATGCTGATTGACTGACTTTCTATCAAACCAATGCAAAAGACGTTCATACGACAACTTCTAACTCCTTGAATTGAGTCCCATTTTTCAGTTTCTTACACATCTTATATCAACGACGCGCATACCAATCAATTGTCTATCAGAAGATGTAGGCATTGAAAATAAATTGGTTTCATTTGTGTCAGTTGAGAATCAGTTGACGACGCATCTATGAATGAACATTATAATTTCGTGTGGAAGGTTCACAGTTTGAGTCTGAACACTGGTTATCAAGACTACCTTGCTTTATGGCAGTCAGATCCTCAGCAAATATTACCAACTCAGTCAATATTTTTTCCATTGATCCAATAATGGTTAATGTACTAACATTGACAAGAATTGGTTGTTATAAACGAGCTTGCATGCGATAACAAGAGCCACCTTGCACGATTCATTGGTAGTGGTTGTACAAGACATTGGAATTCATTGCTTCCAATTTGAGTACAAAATAAGTAGGTTAACAGATACTGATCTCAAATTTTGGAAAACGTTATCAAATCCCCATAACAACAATAGAATGTTAGTGTTGCCTTATCCTCATTACAAAAATTGGCAAGTACGCAGACATAGGCCATTATTCTTGTGGTACCAGATTTAGTCCAATCTTGGGGGAATGTTGAGCATCTGGAGTGGGGTAAGCATCTCATCTTTGTGCATTTACTCGAGGTGACTTGCTACAAGTGCTAAAAACGCAATCACAAAGTCGGGGATAATGTACCGAATGTTTGAATGACGATTGTACGGAAAGAATCATTCATCAATTCCAAATTAATTCCGTCTTTTCATATTTTTCTGTTTTATTGTTATTTGAAGTTGTTGTTTTTGTGTCTTGTGTGTGATTGGTAATTTTCATTGAACTTTGAAGCAACTTGCATATTGATCTAAGTAATATAGCTTCAAATTTTAGTGCACAAGCACACTTGAAAATTCTTGATTAAATTTTTCTATGGCTGAATTAACTGAAATACTGTAGACCCGTTAATCAAATATTCTATGGCAAAAGCCTACCGTCCATTTGTTTTCAAGTAAGCATCAGAATGGAAAATAATCTATGTCAGAAATCTTCGATCTACTACTCGGCAAAACAGACTGACTTTGCAAAGTCGCCCAACTCCTCTTTGTCTTCATAGACGTCACGTTTTTTCCATCACTTTTCCTCAGTACTGATTGAAAAATAACTTTTGAATCTTTAATGCATTGTCCTATCCAGCCTAATTAAGCTAATTAAGCAAATTAAGCGATTGTTCATTTAATTGGCTATAAGGTGATTTTGTGCACTATTTTTCAGTCGCTTTTCCGCGTGACCCTTTCGATCTAAATAATAAGCATTTACGTTTCTCCTTCGTTTCTCTGCAACTTTTACGATATTTCAACTTCAGAGTATGTATCTAAAATCCAATCATTTGATTTTATGCAGGACTTTACAGAATTTTATTGCTGAGGCTCAATCAGATTTTTTTCGATTGAAAAATCACTATTGACTCTTATTTAGATGGTATTAAGTTATTCCCCCTATATAATCTACTTTTAATTAACTTTACCTGGATCACCTTAATACACTGAATTAAGATCTTTAACCTTTTATGGATTTTTTATTATTGGCCATAAAACTATGTAGAACAAACATTCTAAATTGTGGTATTTGAACATGATATTATTGAATTTGAGGACACTAAGTATATTATTTCACTTCATGCTTCTTCCAAATTTCATGATCATACAGGAGACACAGTGAAATTTTACTTTCTAGGTCTATGGCCATTTTTACTGATGAGGATCACAATAGATAAGAATTGATATCCTCCATATATCAAGTTTCTGAATTTAAAACCCAAAAGTTTATTATCGATTAAACAGTAATTCAAAACCATTTTGAAATTTTCATGAGATGATTTAACAAAATTTTCATACTGACTGAATTTTAGTTAGTTTAGCTCATTTCAGAAGTTTTACACGTCTAAATCACTTTTGTGTTTCCATAAAGGTTAACTGGTTGGTAAGAGTAGAATTCAGCTCCATGCCGGCCCCAGATCCATCCAGATGGATGGAAACCCCCGCCTAAAATTTCTGAGTAAAACGGCGCCAGTTCCAATGATATCTGAATCCACATTGGATCCAATAGGTAAGAGCTGGTGCTGGATATAAATGGAATCTGAGTACCTTTTTCAAAAGTCGGGGTCAGTGCTGGTGTTGGATAATCCTAAATTTTAAGCTTAAGCATAGGTGTTCTCGGACGATTTGTTGACCGAATGACGTCACTCAGGTTCTTTTGGATGATGGGAAGGACTATCGAGTTTTAGTGGAAAGTTTCTCATGTGTGCTGAGTTCTCGATATGGTTGAACTCTCGGATCTGGTGCGAGAGTTGTACTGAAAATATGCTGTCTACAGGACTTTTTGAGTTAAGGCCTAAAGGATTAAGAGAAACTGAGTGACCACTGGTCAATCATTTGACTTTTTGAACAAAATCACCATAGAGGTCTTGGTGACAATATAACATCCTCCTGAGTCATGCCTTAATATGAGTGTTGATCAGTGGTCACTCGGGTCATTCAAATGACCAAACATTCACTATGTCAATCATTATTTCAAGAAATAAAATTGGTAATCTGTCCGAGCATTATATATTTTTTTGTAGTTCTGGCCCTGGATATGGAACTGTAACCAGATCCTGAACTTATCCCAATTGAGAAGAGTATTGGTTAGCCACAGAGGTCACTTGCAGGATGTGTGACGTTTAGTTTCTGTTAGTCGAAAGAAATCAGAAATATAACTGAAGGTTTAATTGCTTGAACACAACTGATTACTGTATGTCACTCAGAAGAGCCCCCATATTGAAAGAGGTCGGCACAGTGCAACAGTTCCCTAGCAGCCTAAACACAACCTTGAGTTCCAACTTGTTGTCATAGTGGGTGTGGCTGTTTATTACGCGTTATGCCCCACACTGACCACTACCACTACAACCACAATTTTAGAACCATCCACGTGGTTTGGTTAGTGCAGTTGGATACCGCATCTGCCTTGTATGCAGAAGGTCGAGGGTTCGAGCCCCTCATCGAGCGTTATTTTACTGATGCACCAGCTATGTGGATTTGGGCATACGACATTGCTCTTCCTCCTCGAGGGAGGCGTTGTAGTGGTGCATCCAGCTGTTCATTACGCGACATGCTCTGCACTCACCACCACCACTACAACCACAGTTTCAGAACCATCCACGTGGCCCAGTTTTTTGTGCATTTGGATAGCGTGTCTGTCTTGTATGCAGAAGGTCGTGGGTTTGAGCCCCTCACCAAGCATTGTTTTTTGACGCGCCGGCCATGCGAATTTGTGCATACGACATAACCAAAGCTTGCTGAAACTGAAAACTAATACAAGCGCGCAATAGAAGAGCGGACAGAAATCCCCAGCTGCTTTTTGCAGCCTTTTACATAAAACTAGAAACTTACAATAACTCCAATGTCCAACAAAACATGATATCCTATAGTTCCATCTTCAGTGCCCAAATCTGCTTATAATGCAAGACGTAATAATAATAAAATAATATACAAATATAAATAATAATCGAGCAGGCATCCCCGTTGTGTTTGCATAGTCAGTTCAAACACAAAGGTATGGTGGACCTCATGCGCAAGACACCAAAACTAAGTTATAAGAATGACTATTGTTCATTGGTTGGCAATTCAAAGCGGTAGGTATGCTGCTACTTGCCTAGGGTTGTAGGTTCACGACCACCAGGCATTCGAGTTGTATGCTAAAAATCGTAGCCAAGGGGAGCACCTTAATCTGGCTTCACCTCATGGCGTGGTGGTCTAATGGTGAAGACATTAGCCCAGAATGCTGGTAACTCAGGTTGGACTCCTGGCTACGCCATTTTTTCAAATTTATTCTCACTCCAAAAATTCCATATAATTTTTATAAGAATGATTAATTGATTTTGTTTTCGTCACATTGTGGTATCGTCCCGGTCTTCAATTTTGCGCATATGTGGGATGATCACCACCATAAGATCATTCCACAAAAATTCACTGGATCCAGGACTGCATCCATGACCCAGCTAGAAAGTATAACATTCGGACCAAACCAGATGCAGTAGAGATTACCTACTTACCTAACAAATTCACGGGATTTGATGGCACCAGCTTTTGCACAGAAATTTTTGGATCTGATAGCTCTGGGTTTTGCCCATCTGCATCTTGATCCATTCCTGGACTTTACGGAGTCTCTAGCTTTAATCCAGATCCATTCCTATTTGCAGATACACATTCAACTACTGATTAAATGTGTACTAATATTTTTTAGGTTACTGACGCTCCTGATACTCCAGAGCAATGTTGAATTTGAGTTATTTGGATTCGGATCCTTCTTATCAACCTCACAATTTCGTTGAATCGTACTTTTACATCAAATTTTACATCATGATATTTACCATGCTTTGCGTAATTGGTGTCTGCGGCAATGCATCGGTAATGACCACACATTTGAAAAATTTTCGCGTAATTTTAATATCTCGAGCTTATAGATTATACTTGTCGTATTGTTCGACAAGAACTTTCAAGAAAGTCGAAATTTATTCCTCGTTAGCTTGTCCACAGCAGATTTACTGGTGTCAGGATCAACCATGCCTGCTAGCATCGCTGGTAAATGATGTTTTCGGAAAATTTTTGATTTTGTTTATTTACTTCACATGAATTCAATTATGGTTTGAGCAAACAACTTTTCTTTAGGTGTACTCCTTGGAAAACACCAGACTGAAAGTAACAGGGTCATTTGCACTTTCACCGCTCTTATATGCGCTCCTAGCTGCATTGCTTCTATATACAGTATTGTTTGGATCGCAATTAGCAGGTAAGAAATACATGCAGAGGTTGCTAATGAAATCTAGATTTTTCTTTTTTACAGATACTATTTCATAACCAAATATAGCATCTACATGAAATATTTCACAAAACCGTATGTTCTATTTTACGTCTCGCTGATATGGTTCATGGCTCTTATGGTTCACCTACCCAACCATTACGGTTGGGGCCAAATACACTACAGTACAGTCCTGCAATACTGTACCCTCGACACGGAACTGTTTTCGTACCTCTTTTTCTATGCCAGTTTTCTGCTTTTGGCCATAGTTTTGTCCTTCGTCTACTATACAAAGATATATTTAGTTTTGCGCAAGACGACCCTGGCTCGTGGTATGATTTTGGGAAATCAAGGTCAAGGTAAGGTGTTAGAGGTGTCTATAGTGATACAATGTGGTCAGAAAACAATATACAACATATATGCCCTTGGCAAGAAAGTGAAGTCGAAAATTTGACTACATTTTCAAAGTTTTATTACATTTGCATGGAGCATGATCAATCAACAAAATATGCCCCATTACTATCAATCTAACTTTGCCATTTCTCAGGTAGGTTTGCAATGCCTACATAATAAAAAGCTTGAGGATTTAAATCGAAAAAGTTCTGGATCAATGTTTCGACCTGGTCATCATTTTCCAATTCCATATCAACAAGGCTATTCTGCAATGACTGGAACAAATAATAATCTGATGGCGCAATGTCATGTGAATATGGTCGATTGAGTAATAACTCCCAATTTAATTCCTGGATTTTTGTCATGGGCATTGTCATGGAGCAGAAGTACTCCTTCGTGCTTTACCAATGCAGGGTGCTTTTGGATTAAGGTCTTTTGCAAACAATCAAGCTGATCTTTGTAGAATTTAGCAGTGATGGTCAAACCAAGTGGAAGCAAATCAAAGTGGACAATTCACTGGGTTGACCACCATATACATAACACAGCCTTGTGAGGGTGTAGATCGGGTTTTGGCACTTGTGCTGGTTCAGAGCCTTTGCTGACCAATTATTGCCTCCAAATAATGTTAACATACACCACCCACTTTTCATCTCCAGTGATGATTCGATCAAGGAAAGACTCAATTTTGTACCATGAGAGTAATGACATGGAAATGATAACACCTGTTGCATGGCATGATCATTCAATTTGTGAGGCGCCCATGTTTGGAGCTTGAAAACTTTGTTCATGTGCTTCATTTGATGTTTAATAGTAGTGCGGGTAATGGCGAGGACTTCTGCTATTTCCCTAGTCATTGGTTTTGGATCGAGGTCCAGCTGCTCTTGAACGTCTGCTTCTGGTACTTCACCTGGTCCTCAACTATGAGGCTCATCTTTGATACTGTGAGTGCCAGTCCAGAACTTTGCAAACCACCATTCAACTGGATATTCCGACACAGCAGTTTCACCATATCTTTGCCATATATTTTTCATTGCCTCAGTTGTAGCTCTACCCAAATTATACTCATGCAAAATACAATGACATAGATGGTCGGGGAGGTAACACTTTGTTTTAGGTATCAATAAAACGGACAATATGCGCCAATTGAAAACTGACCCTATTTTTCAAAACGACAATGTTTTCTCTTCCAAACAAACAATAAACAACCCATTTTATTTGGCTGAATTTTTAGAAAACAATTGATTGATAACACATGACCAAAAATCGACATTACTTTCTTGCCAACCCAATAGATAGTTGAATGTCTTAGAAACACTGAATTTCTACTTTTTTATACAGCTCTTTAAAAAACTTTTCCAATAAAGTAGAAAAAACTTTTCCCTCCAACAGGTAAAGGCGAGAAAGACAAAAACGAAAAAGAACATACCACCATGTCCAATTTGCAAAATGAAACCAAAATGATCAAAGCCACGTTCAAAATATTCGTACTGTTTTTCCTCTGTTGGGCACCGTTGACAGTCTTATTTTTCTTGCGATTTTTGTGCCAAGTCCCATTGTGGGCCTACTTGTACGCCGCCATGCTGGCTCACGGCAACAGCACGCTGAATTTCCTGATATATTTTACCAGCAACGAAAATTTTGTACTGGCGTTGAAGAAATTTGCGAACAAAGTTTTGAAAAATGTTTCCAATTCTGACAATATGGTGTTTGTCGTTACTAACAAGAGCGCGTTCAGAAATACTAATACTAATGTGTGAATTTTAAGTGCACATAAGTTCATTAATGCTGAGTTTCTATGAATTTTTCAGCGTATGAATTTTGTTTTTCAATAAGACGCGACTGAGCTATGATTAATGATGGAATGAAGAATTTTCAGGCAATATATACGTTTGTAATAAGCTAAAGTTGCTATCGATAGCTTTAACAGTTTGCTTGGTATACACATTGTTCTGATCATGGCTATAGCCTGTTCATTAAGTACATCATGTGAAAAGCAAGTACTACTTTATAGAGGTGAAACGGTTAACTGGAACTGGAACTGGAACCGTTACTAACTGAACAAAATTTCGAAACCGGAACCAGTATATAATTCTTCAAAATATCGGTTTCTAAATGGTTCTTATGATGGTAAAAAAGAATATTTTCGCCTCAAAGTATTTTTTTTCCTAAAATTTCAATAAACGAAATTTAAAACGAGCAAATAAAATTTCATGATCAAAAGTTTTTTGGCTGTTTGGCCATGTAACTTAGTTCAGTGAGGCTGTATCATATCTACTCAGGTATCTTATTATTATACTCGTCATATTCATAATATTTAAGGCAGGTAGGCAGGTAGTAGTAGTAGATAAGTAGCAACTACACACTAACTCTAGTCAGATGTGACATATATTTCATGACTGCTCACGTGTTTTATAGTACCTAGCTGAATATTATTTAGGTATAATGTGGTTGTAGTTGATGAATGAAACATATAAATATATTGTGGCATTGTAATATATTATCTGACAATTCGATGTCAATAGATGTCTATATCTATGCTTTGTATAGGAACGAGAACCAGAAATGGAACTGTACGGTTCCTAAATTTTAGAACTGGGACTGGAACTGTTATTCTAAAAATCCAAGAACCGGAACTGGAACTGGAACCGATATTCTTTAAGATCAAGAACCGTTGCACCTCTATTACTTTATACATTTACGATTTTTGTCAGAGAATCAATTCCTCTAATTTTTTTTTTAAATCAGAGTCTTTTGCACAGAATATCTCGAAATTTCCTCCACATAAGTATGTTCATGCCAGGATACGTATTTATCAGACTTCTTATTTTGCAGTACTTTGGCTCGCTGCCAATGTATTTCGTATAAATTCGGTTGATTCTGTTGTCTAGTTGAGGGACTTGCATTGGTGGAGCAAGCCATGCCCCACTTCGGGCCATGAAGAAAAGTTGTCCAGCCAGGCCCAGCTGGAGTGTTCAAGCCTAAAGAAGTTGGAAGGTATAAGAAACAACATATTTTTGCAAGTGAATTTTCGAGAAATTGCTATACACTTGCTCAGCATTGTGGGCTGGGTACGTTCTTGCCGCCCATTCAGGTCCCTAGTTTAGCTTTTTCGTTCATTATTATTTATATTCGCGAGAACGTTTTTTCTTTTTGTCCAGGGTTCCGGTTTCACCATAACATTACGACTCCTGGAGTGTCGAATTCTACGAGTAATTGAGTTTCACCAGCTTCACTCCTGCTATGGATGACGAGCTACAAGCTGCGGGCAATGGACAACAAGCTATGAGTGACAAAAATTGAGCTATGCTTTGAGTTACGAGTTCATAGTAAGATTGTTTCACCATGTTTTTCGTGGGGCTTGTAAAATGAACATTTTACCAGTGTTTTTTGGCACTCATTATAGGGGAATTCATAATTTTTTTGTAATCGGATGTTGTAATTGGGAAATATTTGGTTTGTTTGATTCGATTATTCTGTGATGACCATGGACTTTCTTTTGAATTTTAAATCAATTCTGCTCAAAAGATGATGCTTGATCTACCGAAGATGTCGGTCAAACAACATAATACCTTTCAGCTACCATTGTTCGAGAAAGGCCAATATAGGCTACAAAACCATCAAGTCGAAATTGATCTGTTACCGAAAATTTTTTCGTCGATACATAAGTGGCGCCTGATCAAAATCACCACTATCACTATCGGTGCTTGTATCCAGGGCCGTATTTAGAGGGGGGCGGGGGGGGGGGCGGTAGCCCCCCCTGTCGTTGTAACGAAAAATTTTTTTCCAGCCCTTGTTGTAATAAATAGCAGTTGGTGGAAACTAGTGACACTGACGTTCATATTACCTATTCAAATATCCTTGAATTTTCATTCTAAAACTTTAAATTAAATTATTTTTTCAGAGTAGCATTTTAAAAATATCAACTATAAATTATAATGAAACGTAGCTTAGAACAGTTTGGTTTTCAATCATCAAAACGAACGGCTCAAAATGAATGGATAGCAGCACCTATAGCCGAGCCCATAACACGTGAAGCCGAACCGCAGACACCTGAAAAGTCATACACTACGCTATATTTTCTTGACACTTCAAAATTGTCTATATTTTTGAAGTCGCCCCCCCCCCTATCAAAAATTCCTGGATAGGGCCCTGCTTGTATCCATAATAATTCGAGAGAAGGAACGAGACAAATGACAAAAATGCTCAAACACGACTAAGTTACGTGTCCTAAGGACCCACTTTTGATCCATGAATATCTCATCAAATTTATTTGTCCTTCCCTTAGCAATGGGTAATTCATTTAGTGAAATTGAAAGTCGTAAATTATGAAAAAACGTTGCTCGTAATATTCGTAACTCATTAGCCCATACTCGTAAACTTTGATTTTTGCTGAAACGGTCACTCGTAGCACTTATAGACTCGTAATTCCTCGTTTGTAAACTCTGATTTTTGGTGAGACGACCAATCATAGCTCTCATAACACGGGAGTCATAACTCGTAACTTTTACTCCTAATACGGAGTTTTGTGGTGAAACCGGCCCCTGGGGAAGACGAAAATCCCCATATTGATTACGCGTTTTGACTTATCATCATTTTCCCAAGTGCACGTTTATATTTGGATGCTAATTTTTTGATATGTGTCAAATAAAAGCTCAACAGAAGATACTTTCAATTTATCCCATTTTTTAGCATTTGCTGGCTTGTTGTAGATCATTCAGAAAGTAATGAGTTAACAGTTGGTATGTTGCTCTGGACCCATATTGAGTTGTGGTGCGTCAGTCAGATTGTATCTAGCTATCAACTGCAGTGGGGTTGCTGAGATGGTCTATTGCCAAGTAAGCGATTCTCAAGTGAGCAATTTCCAGGTAAGCGATTCCCAGGTTGTAACGACCAGATTTTGTGAAGCACTTTACTTTAACCAAATGGATGTTACGGCAACAAAACGGGGCGCGGAGGAGACGGGCGATTTGACAATACGGGGCAATACGGATACTAATCAATGGCTGCTTTGAGACGTCGACAACAATAAACAAAAGAATGTGGTCTCAGCTTGCAAATAATGAACGGGCCTCAGTTTAACTGCTTTCATAAAAATGGCTGCTTGCAAATATAAAACCAGACAAGCGCAGTTTGAAAAACGAAGAATTCAATAATCACCAATAATAATAAAATCACACTTTGCTTCTCTTTTTATATGACGTTTTTGGCCACTCCCTGGGCGTCGCGAGAGGTCGTGCTTCTGTCCATCTTCTTCCCCCAATCGTCGCTTCCTGCTTTGCTTTTCATGCTTACTCAGTCACGCCCTTTAACGCTTTTCTAGTACAGTATGCTTTTCGTGTATTGCTTGCTTCCTATGGTGGGCTTAGCCACACCTCTGTGCTTCTGTGCATGCTTCCTTTATCTGTTTCTCTGAATACACATGTTTTGTGGGGCCGTCGCTACTGTTACACTTGAGACTACTGTCTGACGGGGCTTTTACTTATTTTACTGTGTGCAGGTGTTGTTTACGATTTTTAGGGGGGATTACGGTAGCCGTTGAATGTGTGGTTTAGTGTAGGTTCTAGGGGACCAGCTGCCGTTTGTGCAAAATAATTGGGGCATCTTAAATGGGCTACCAGGGTGTGAATGGATCAAAATAAAGTACTTCACGTAATTTTATAGGAATGTTTGGGTGTGAATCCCAGACACCCTTGAGACGATAAAATAGGAAAATGAATAATATTTAATAAATGTTTATCACATACAGTATGCTATATATTTACAGTACTGCATTAGCAGGTATGTTACAAGGTGAGCGATTCCCTATTCAGCGAATTTCCAATTAAGCAAATTCCCCAATCAGTGATTCTCAAGTGAGTGCTTCCAATTAGGCGATTTCAAAGGAGTGATAATGTAATAACACTTCCTTCAGATTTTCCTTCTTTACCTTATATTTTTCCTTGTACAGAGTGAGCTAAAAAAAACGATCAGTACTAACTTCCATTGCTTTCAAACGAGTGAAGCTTTTTTAATGCGATTTGCTGCCGTCGATAGATAAATTATCTGGCATAGAGAATGCAAAGTTTCAGACAGATTGCTTAAATATTGTGGACAAGAACAATAATAATATACGTCGATGTTTTTGTAAATAGCAAGAAAAAATTGACAAAAATCAACATGTTTTACAACAGAAAAAGTAAAATATATCCAGTCATAAGATTCATATAACAGCTGAAAAACGCAAGAGAGCCATTTTAGTGTGTCCTGCTTTCTAGTTCACTAATAACTTTAATTGTTTTTCGAACTGGTCAATGACAAATTGATTTTGTTTTGATTTTGCTTTCTTTCCACTTTCCAAACAAAGGCTCTCGATTTTGGCCAAATTTTGCCCACATTGAAACAAGAAGTTGACGACTTTAAATTACGTGTAAGTTACAACTCTGGGTGAATTTTAAAGTAATATTTGGGCAAACAGCTTTACAAACTTTTTTCGCAAAACAACAACTTTTACATTGATGTCACAACTTTTACTTTTTGAAAAATGACCATTTTTACGAATTTTCTGTTTGTACAGAAACTATAAATCCTAGATGCTTAAAATTTAGCGCTTGTAACAAAGACAAACGGAGGATTCTGATGCAGCAATCCGAATTAAAATAGCATCATTCATCCGAATGTTATGAAAGTCAGCACTGGTCGTCTTTTTTTGGCTCACCCCATTTCCTTTTTCTTTCGTTCTGTGTGGTGCGTATGTTTTCGTTTATGTATGTTTTTGCATTTTTGTCTTTTGTCTCTGTTTTATTTGATTTCCGTTTTTCTTGTCATCTACTTTTTTCTTATTTGCTCATACATTACACGTTGTCATTTTTAATAAGCATTGTCTCCCATATAATTCTTATACAATTCGGCACGCTCTATTTCCTATTTAATTTTATCTTTTGTGATTTTTTCTTCATTCTTATCTTCTTTTAATCTTAGTTTTTTTGTTATTATTAATTTATCTTTCTCTTTTCTATTCTCCTGATTCTTTCTTTTTTTTTTGTTCTTTTTTCACATTATTTTTTCTTTCTTCCTTGCTGCTTTCCTTATCTTGCTTCTTCCTTCTTGTCAGTTTTTTCATGTTTTTTCTTTTTCTGAAAAGTTTCCACCAATTTTCCTTCATTATTAATGTCTTCATTTTTGTTGACCATTACCTTCTCTTGATGTTTTCTTCCTTTCAGCATTCTTTTGTTTTTATTTTTCTTAAAGATTTTTCCCACTTACAATGACGAAAGCATCAAGCATGTCGAACTGTACAAGAATTATACGGCAGTCTATGGTTATCTAAAATGACAACAAGTATTGTATCATGAGCAAAATAGGAAAAAATTAGATGACAAGAAGGAATGAAACGAAGAAAGCACAGACAAAAGATGAAAACGTGAAAACTTGCATGAACGAAAACATCCGGGATATACACAGAAAACGGATGAAAAAAGAAATATATACCAAGAAAAATATATGGTAAAGAAAGAAAATTTGTAGAAAGTGTTATTACATTCTCGATTGTCCATTTTGAATCGAACCAATGGGGAATTCGCTGATTTAGGAATCACTCAATTGAGAATTCGCTTACTGAGAATTCGCTCAATTGGGAATCACTCGGATGGAAATCGCTCAATTGGGAATTAGCTGAATTGGGAACCGCTCACATGGGAATCGCTCAATTCGGAATTCGCTCAATTGGGAATCGCTCACATGGGAATCGCTCAATTGGCAATTCGCTCAATTGGGAATTCGCTCACTTGGGAATTCGCTTACTTGGGAATTGCTCACCTGGGAATCGCTCACATGAGATTACCCCTCTGAGACAAGCGTTTCTTTGTGTTCATCTTATTAGAGAGCATCACTTGTGCAGGTCTTTGGGTGGATAACGTGAAGAGTTGAGATGGGCTTTGGATCAGTTAGAACTACTCCGTGTCTAGGCCTGGGATTTACTGCTACAGCCCTGCTCTGACCTGATAACAAAATACAAAACTAGAACGCGCTCTCAGTATAGTCCTATGTCAAAAAATAGTTGGATAAGGAAACTCAAAATCCACAAAAGGCCGTGCATTGGTGTTGCGTAAAATTTATAGGGGCAGTTAATTTTTTTGTCTACTTTATAACCGAAAACATCATTCAGAGATTCTACGCTCTGGAAAATCGCATTGGGGAGATGTTCAAAATATATTTGGCTGCCATAATGCTCCAACTTCTCGCATTTTATGATTACAAAGTATGCTTTATTAGGCAAAATAACAAAATTTATAATGTTGATAATAAACGTAAATTATGAAATTAATCCCATAGTTGGGAAGCGCTGTTGATTTACTCATATTTAAAAGTATTATTATCTCAACTTATAACTCTTGTACATACTTTATAAATCGAAACATCTTATTAACCATTTTTTTTGAAATACTTCCATTTAATAAAACTGAAATGCAACTACTTATATCATACTTTGCTATTTTCTATTTAATATTATGCCTGTCATCTTACAAAAATGTTATGAAAAATCAGCAGTACCAACCGACCAGTGCCATTTCTTGTAAATTGAGCAGTGCTCAAACATTAAAAAAAGTTCGTTACATAAACAGTAATTTCACATATATTTTTTCAATGCAGGAAATTGATTGCAAAATGAACTCCACGAATCTGTGAAACTATTCGGTCGTTTGTTGTGCATTTCCCAGACCGGTTTGCAAACGGCTAAGGCAATTTTTTCCGGATTGAGCAATTCTAGGAACAAAAGTTTGAGCTTTTATACCCAGCGCTAAGTGAGGCCCGCTAGTCCGCTCCAAAAAGACAGTTTTCCAAAAAAACATATACGAGAACTATCCTCTAAACCGTATCATGGCAACTGAGAAATCCTTGGTCGTTCACAATTGCCTTTTCAAGCAAAAATGTGATCTTTAAGTGACCAACAGTGTTCATAATTGGAATTACTATAGAAAACACTCACTATTGAGCAGATGCTGTTATTAATGTCACCAACTATCAATTACATGACTTGAGTCACTCTGATGAACTTTAGTCAAAAAAATGGATTATATCTAACTCAATTTTTCAAAATTGGTGTTGGTGATCGAACGCTCTGAAAAAATGCCTGGATCGGCTCATCATGAAAACGACAACCAATCGGATGAAAAGCATACCATATGAATTCAACTGGCACATTACCAAAATTCCATCTTACTTTCCATAGGATTTTTTCTAATCCATGATTGTTGTTGGCACTGTGATTTCCACTTCGTCAATCGGAACGGCGTGAGAAAAATTTCGTCCTGATTAATTAGCGCATTGCATATTACCACCCATAGGTTGTCTTCTCCAGCCGTATCTATAATTTGAAGATTAAATACGTTGGTCCTAAAAATTTATTTCCTAATCTTTCACCTTGTAAATATTTTTTCAGGATTTCATCATCGCTTTGAGCGTGCCTGGCACCACGTTCTAGAAAAATGTAACACACTAAGTTTGTACGTTTGTGTGTTCTTGATCCGAAAGTCAAGCTATAGTCCGTTTTTTCAAATTTTGGCTGATACACTTGTACCCGTTTTCCCTGTAGGCAGAAAGGCAGGCTTTACAGGATTATGCAGTCAAGTGTTCACCTTATATGAGAGATGCTTTTTGGGTGCTTTTTGTCTCACAGTAGAGGCTAGCTTCTTTCTGACACACAGGACATGTTCGGCTACCTATCTCATATGTTGGGGTGGCCTCAGGTGCACGTGTTCAGCTTCCGGCATCAGTGCCCAGGCGGTTGGATGCGGCGAATAGTGGCGAAAAAAGAAAGAATATTTGCATAGATATATGCTGCCACTGTTTCACATTTTTTATGTTTGTTTGTCAGTATTAGATTTATTTTGTTTATGGAGCGTCACCGCCATCGCCCAGTTTATAATATTTTTATTATTATTTTTTGTTTGGCGTCGCTCGTCGTCATCCAATACACATTGAACCTGCAAGTGTATTGTTTTGTGAGCTTAGTGGAGGTGTTTATAAGTTTAGGATTGAAGACTTGGGTAGGATCTCCTGAGGTACGTGCCAAGGTGTTCTGCCTGAGGTTTGGTGAAAGTTCTGGCAAGTATCTGGTGAAACGTCTGGGAGAGTTCTTAGTTTATCGTTTTTGTTAGCCTGTGGTCAGAACTGTTGCAACTTCCTTTGTCTAAACCCAAGGGCCAGTTACATCATTCCTATCCCACAGCAACCTAACACATAAACGGAATAGCCCCACCTCCTCGTGGACTCCAGCAAGAAGCTAAGAAGCATCCAAAGCTTGCTTACACAATTTATCTACCCTGATAGATTGAAAACGCTGTGTCTGACTGGGCCAGCTACCAGAAATTCAATTACCGCTCACACCCAGAATTGAGCCTTGTTCTTGAGGCTAGTAGTTGGGGGGGGTGATATCCACTAAACCAAGACAGCGCATGTCAATTCGCCGAACCTTGGTCCTCTATCATTTACTCATTTTATTTCTAAAGTTCTTTGTTGTTAAAGTATGTCGAGTTTTCATTAGGTAAACAAATATGTCAAAACACATTATACTATTTTTGGTGGAAAAAACAAATGTATGACAAATTTTGCATAGTGTTTCAAAGTATTATTTGGTGTCCCTTTCGATTGTTTGTTCATTCGTCTTAATTTGTCTGTTTTTGAACGAACGTTTATCTGGGGCCGGTATCTCCAAGCTTCCAAACGCAATTCGTCAGCGAAATTGGCAATTCATTGACGAAATTTCAGGACTTTGTTGATGACATTTTTTCTGGGTTTCCAGAAAAAAATTTCGTTGATTCTCATCATTTCGCTGAGGAAATGATCAGTTCGTTGATGAACTTTTCCAATTTTTTGGACGAAATGTAACTTTGAGTTTTTCAAAGCTCCCTAAATATTTTCCTGCCGAAATTTCTGGCTCGTTGATAAGAAAAAAACTAGGCAGGTTGGAACTTTACTAAATGATTATTACAGCCGTTTTTTATTGTACTGGGGATAGGACGGAAATCAATAGTGCTCTAATTATTCAAATGTGTTGATTGATCAATTTTGTTAGTGTTTTGTGTTCTATGTTTTCCAATGTATTAAAAGGTTGTGTCACAACTTTGTAACGACCAGTTTCTGACTAATACTTTTACTTGCTCCTGAACCGATCTGCGAAGATCAATGAGGATGGTGGTAACAACAAAAGGAATATGATAAAGCGACAAATAATCAAATAAATGATAAGTCCATGATATAAAAATATGTTTTTTAACTTCATGACACGTCCCGCATAGAAGGCTTTCACCAATTTTACATAAATCAATCAAATCTCTTTTTCCGGGTTTCTCTGTCTTTTATACCGATTCTTTCATCCACACCTTCGCACCATGGGAGGTCCGCTTCCGTCGGCTCGCCTAACCAATCGCTGCTTCGCATACCTGTTTCCCCCTACTGTATGCTTCTTAGCCACGCCTTTTGCTTTAATTTACTCCTAATTTCCACGCTTACATGCTTTATTCTACAGTATGCTTTGCTGTGCCTATATGTTTTTGGTTTTTCATGTGTTTTTCGGTTTTCCATGCATTCCTCCTAAATCTTCTGTCTGGGTCGGGATTTCTGTACTTTCTACATGGGCAGGTGTGTTTACGCGTCTGGGGGTAATTATTGTGCTTATGGAATGTATATTCTCATGTGCATTACGAGGGCCAGGTGCCAATGTGCAAATAATTATGTCCGTCTTTAATTTGGTCAATGGGGTGTGGGATGATCAAAACAAAGTGCTTCACATAAATTTATGGGAATATTTTGGGTGTGAATTCCAGACACCCTTGAGACGATAGATTAATAAATGAAATTATATTTAATAAATGAATATCACATACTGTACAATCTGTATTTACATTAATGCTTCAGCATGTACGTTACAACTTGGCGCCCATCTCACTTGGGCACCTGCCTCACCTTGGCGCCCATTTCACTTTGGCACCCGTCTTACTTTGGCGCCAAGTGTGTGCGTTTTTATGTATGCAAATTTCAGGAGCTGTTTTACATTTTTCTATTTTGCATTATGTTACTATACTCTACTGTACGAAAATTATATACTTTGCTGGAACCATTCAGTAAACATGCTATATTTTGTGCTTATTATCTATATAATAATTCAGCATTTCTTTTGCTTCCCTCTCATTCTTTCCTTTGTTTCAGTTTCTTCGTCTCTATTGTCATCATTTTGAGTCACACAATTCTATGTCCCATGCTTTTTCGTTTTATTTTCATATTGTGATATTTTTGTTTGTTTCTCCACTTTTGTTTCCATACATTTTTCCGTTTCATTGATCCAGTCACAGACGTTTGCTTCCATATGGGGCCACCAAAAATGAGCTTTGATGGGTGCTAGTGTGCGGTTAGATCCTTGGTGGTTCAAAATTTTTGCACCGTGGAATGGGTAAAGCCTTTGATTGACCATGGATGCGGGAATGACTAATTGTCAGTTGTCTCTGATTTAACGATACAAAAGGCCATCTTCAGTGAAAAAGATGGGAGGATATTTCGCTGCATTGGTTATTTGAAGGGAAGTGACAATTTTGGTGATGGCAGGGTTGGTGGCCTGTGCTTGTTTGACTTCCTTGCGGAAGGCGATGGTTGGGCAGCACGTAATCGGCGGCCAATAGCATATGATCAGAGAGTGTGGGTTGACTGATGGGTTTCTTTGTCATTGCACGGGTGACGGCGTTGACATCCACATCGATTTCTTTGAGCAGTGAGACCGCTGCTGGCAGTAGATCAGGTACCATCAGGTTGGCGTCCGACAATGCACCAGCAGGGCGGAAATTGTTACAGAAAATCTCTACAGTTGAATCTTCAGTACATGGAATCAGTGATTGTTAAGGCAAATCTCGGCGGTTAAATCTTCAATACCTAGAATTTCATTTTAGGTTCTGTTTTGTAATTTTTACTTTCTATATAGTTTCTTTTCATTATTTGCCTTCCATCCTGTTTTCCTTTTTTCAAAAACTATCACGTTTGGGGTCTGGTCATTCACGTTACTGTAATATTTCTCTTATTGTCTGCTAATATCTGAGCAGTCTTTAATTTGTTACTAATATTTATGTTGAATTATGATCTATATCAAAGACACATGGACCACTGCAAAGTGACTCCTACAGACTGGTTTTTTGGTTTTTTCCTCATTCCCAAATTTTTTTCCTCAAAAGACCTCATTTGGGGAAAAACAGATGGCGAATAGATGTAGAAACGAAGAACAAAAAAAATTCAAAATACAGTAATTACTTTGACTAACCAGCAAAGTCAAAAGTAGTTATGTTACTGCAAATCACAAGTATTACTTCGTCAATGAACAAAGTTCGTTGATGAAATCCTTGACGAAATTTCTTCAACAAATTAAACATGGTTTGGAAGCTTTGGGAAACCCAAAAAATGAGGCTCCCAAAATCTCGTCGAATTGCAAAATTTTGCTGATGAACTTACTTGGCTGACAAATTTTTGTCAGCTTCGAAAAACCGGCTTTATATGGGTGACGTTTCATCACATTTTCCTGGTAGTGTATTGTGGTTCGCTCAGTGGAGTCGATTTCTTCTACGTTCATAATTTTAGCATAATTACGTGGGATACTTTTGTCGTCTTTATTCCGTTTCTACTTAACATGGTAGCTTTAGTAGACGTCCACTGATGAACTCAGAGTAGTATTGTGGATGTTCGTTTATTTCAACATTCCATTGTGGCATTGGCTATTGTATTTTATTTTGTGTTTATTATTTCGTTCAATAATAATATTATCGAATTCCAATCAGTTGGGCTCTCTGAATTCTTGAATTCTTGGAGTAGCAACCCTCTAGACACTAGCTCAGACTTGTCCAGTTAGCATCAGAGTTAGAACATAGATCGGAATCTCCCAAGAACTGCAGGAAGGTTGCCGAGGATGCATGATATCTATATTCCACTGGCCTATGGTTCACTTTTCACTAAATGCTTGGAAGTCGAAAAAATGATGAGCTTTAGCCTTAACAAAATTGTTAGTATTGAATTTTTACCCAAAAATTATTCATAGGTCAATTGAATAAGCTCATAAATTTCATGCCCTATGTGAAATATCGAAGTAAAGGACAAACTATAGATAATCCATTCTCCCCAATATAATAAACTTACTCTTTTGATTTTCGTCATCAGGTTTTATACAGCTCGACCACATACTGTGTTTCTTCTGGCATGTGTTACAGAACCCCTTTTCTTTATACTTTTTCAAGGCTTTAGGCTTTTTCACTCTATAGTAGGGCAATTCATCACCGTCACCACTGTTTCCCCTGAAGCGAATAAACACTATCAATTCTACCATGCAGCAAAATGATGAGTAATATTGTGAGTTGTGCAGTATAGAATACATACAATAATAACTATGGATTTCTTACTAGATGTCTGGATAGTATACGGGTTGAGAAAAAACTGTAACTGAAGGCTTAGACAAGCCTGGTTCATGACAAAAAAAAATTGAAAAATCCTTGAGGGGAAAAATCCGCACTTATGCACTTTTATGGCTCTTAAACGGGTGGAGGTTTTTAAATGTGGTTTCCTGCCGTCAATATACAAAACACCTGGCATAAAAGCTGGAAAGTTTCAGCCAGATTACCCTAATATTGACTGACAAGAATCAAAAATACTTAATTTCGGTTTTTTTTGCAAATAAATTTTGAAAAATTGACAAAAATTGACAAGATCAACATGTTGTACAACAGAAAAGTACACTGGATCCAATCATGAGAACCATATGAGAGCTGGAAACAACAAGAAAGTCGTTTTAGTGTGTCCTACTGTCTGTTTCACCAATAATTTTAATCGTTTTTCGATCTGGTCAATGACAGGCTAGAATTTGTTTTTATTTTGCTTTTTTTCCAATTTGAGAAAAAAATCTCTTGATTTTAGCGAAATTTTGCCGCATATTGAAACAAGAAGTTAATGACTTTAAATTAAGTGTGACTAACAAATCTGGGTAACTTTTACAGTATAATTGTGTGTAAAAAGCTTTACAAATCTTTTTTCACAATAAGGCAATTTTTCCTTTGATTTCACAATGTTTACTTTTTGAGAAATGACAAATTTTACTAAACTTGTGTTTGTAAATAACCATAAATGCTAGGAGCATAAAATTTGGTCTCTATAGCAAAGATAAATTGGGCATTCTAATACCGCGATTTGCATTATAAAAGCTTTGTCTTTTCAAAAGTTATAGAAGTCAGCACTTTTTGCTCACCCTAAATATAAATAAAATATATATATATATATATATATAAGTATAATATAGTATATATAAAAGATATTATATCTATATAAATATATAGTATATAAGAAATGATATAAAACAAATATATAAAATATTTTTAGTTATATTGCCGATGTCTCTTGGCCTAAGCACAGATCTAAACATAACAACAATCCATCGATGAGTTGGGTTAGAATATTGACCGAAAGACATCTTTGACTAGGCTGCACTATACACCATAGGGATGCAGGCTTCATCAGTCCTTTTTGCCCATGGTGTAGGCGATATTTATGATCAAATATGGAGAATTTGCTTTTACTAAATCCCAGCAAAGGAGAAAGACTAGGAGATGTTTAGACATGCAATAACCAACTTACGCAGGATTGTAATTGCACAAAAGCATGTATTCGTAGTTTGTTCCGAATCTTTCGCAATGTTTGGCCACGGCACAACCAATTCTTGTTGATCTGGCCCAAACTAGCTAAAAATCGACATTTCGAACCGACCAGCTTGTTCAAATCAGAAAAAATTTAAGACACGGGGCATTTTGTCACTTCTGTCACATTATGTGATTTTCTTATCTCTCTTGGTCAAAATTGTTGAACTTTATTGGATGCAACTGTTTGCAATTCCCAGATCACAAACTATTATTGACATTGTTGCACATTTCCAATTGAGAATTGGGCATATAAATCAAGTTTTAAGATTTAAGAAAAATAAATGAAAATATTTGAGTAGTGAAGAACTTTAATCAGGAAGAAAGGAACATAAACAACGGTCCATTTTGAGGAGTAATTTGAGCAAAATCTGGCCTTCAAAAAATGATTGGAAATACTGATTTTTGGCACTATTTTCATTCGAAATAGTTTGTAAAGCGCAGTAAATTTGAAACCTGAAGCATCTCTAGGTCAGCTATTCTATACACGCCAAGCCGGGGCTGTGGCATCTGTGAGATGATGAGCAACAGTAATCCACCGTGTTATTGCAATTTTCGGCTCCGAAAAATTGTAAACTTTTTCACAATTTTCCTTTGCAAATCAAAAATTTTTGTTCGTATTTTGCGCTATCGTTTTTTGCTCAAAAAATCACAAAATTCAAAAATTTCGAGCAAAAATTTTGAGTTTTAAGTGAAAATTCGCTTTTTCCGCAAAAACTAAAACAAAAGAAATCTTAGAATTTTCAGCATAAATTTCAAAATTTTAGCGAAAAATTCCGTTAATTTTCGCATAAATAATGACAAAAGCCGAAAATTTTCAGCGAAAAATGTGAAATTCGAGTAATAACGTCGTTTTTTCCACCCCAAAGAAATTAAACCTTTCCAAAATTTTCGAGCAGAAACTATATAATTTAAGTAAAAAACTCTTTTTTCCGCACTAAACCGGAAAAATGTCATAGTTTTTAGCAAAAATTTTGGAATAAAATTGGAAAAATTCACTTTTTTCGCATTAAAAACGAGAAAATTTCAAAATTTTGTGCTGAAATTTTGAAATTTGATCGAAAAACTCGTTTCTCAAAAAATTACAAAATTACAAAATTTTATGTTGAAACTTTCGAATTTAAGCTAAAAATTTGTTCTTTCATACGCAAAAAATACAAAAATTCCAGGATTTTGAGTAAAAATTTTGGAATATACGTGAAAAATTCCACCTTTTTCGCATAAAATAAAAAAATTGGAAAATCTTGAGCTGAAATTTTCAAATTTAAACGGAATTTTGGTTTTTTCGCATTAAGAACTGAAAATTCGAGAATTTTGAGCTAAAATTGTGAAATTTAGGCGGGAAAAATTCGTTCTTTCGCGATAAAGGCAAAAAATTTCAGAATTTTGAGCTAAAATTTTAAAATTTACACAAAAAATTCGTTTTTCCGCGGAAAAATTGAAATCTACAATTTGGAGCAAGAATTTGAAAATTAAATCGAAAAATTTAGTTTTTTTGCGTAAAAAATGAAAAATTCTTAAATTTCGAGCAAAGATTTGGACATTTAAGCGAAAAATTCGTTTTTTCGCATAAAAAATGCGAAAATCCGGGGTAATATTCTAAAAATTTGAGTTAAAATTTTGAATATTAATTCGGGATTTTCGCATAAAAAATGAAATAATTCCAAAATTTCGAGCAGAAATTTAGAAAATTAAGCGAAAAATTTGGTATTTTTCGCATAAAAATGCAAAAATCTGAGGCAATATTCTAAAAATTTGAGCTAAAATTTTGAATATCAATGCGGGCTTTTCCGCATAAAAATGAAAAAATCCGAGGCAATATTCTAAAATTTTGAGCTACAATTGTGAACTAAAATTTTGAAATTTAAGCGAAAAGTTCTTTGTTTTCTTAAAAAAAAATGTCAAAAGTGTGTTATATGCCCAAATCGACATGGCCAGCATGTCAGATAAGTAGCGCTTGGTGACAGGAATAGAACTCTTGACCTTCTGCATACAAGGTAGATGTGCTATTCATTAGGCTAACCCAGCCAAATGGATGGTTAAGAAACTGTGTTGGTGTATGCAGGACCGGCTGATTGAACAGTGGGATGCACTATTACAACACTCCTCCCCCTTCGAGGAGGAAGGGCCATGGACAATTTCGATGTCGTCTGCCCAAATCCATGGGTCTTACATATCAGTAAAATAATGCTCCATAAGGGGCTTGAACCTGGGATCTTCTGAATAAAAGGCAGACGTGCTACCCACTGCACTAACTGAGCCGCATCGATGGTTCAGCAATTGCAGTTGTAGTGATGGCGTGTGCGGAACAGGTCATCTGATGAACAGCTGCATGCACTACTACAACTGCAGCCGATCGGCAGGACCGAAAAAATGTTGCATAACGTGCAATGCTTAAGGATATGCCGTCCTAAATTATGGGGTTCCTGCTTCGAGGTGCAATGGTTAAGCATAGGTAACTATTTTTCGCAACTATCGGTCCACTGGGGGTCTGCAGTGCACTGGGTAAGAATAGGCAAAACATGCAATGATTAAGGATAGGGCGAGAGTTGTCCTCAACAATGGAGTTCTCACTGCAAGTCTTGGTTGCAACGTTCAGGCGTAGGCGAGAGTTGTCTGTAATGTTGAGTTTGTGGGACCAGAAAATGGCTGATTGTCTGGGTTGCAATGTACAAAGACAGGCATAGAGTGATTGGGCAAGAGTTTTCTCAACTGGAGGTTCTTGCAGGTGTCACGTGCTGATCAATTTTGCCCAACGTCATGTGATTCACATCATGCCGATACCTTATAATTTTCACCACTTACTTACTCTTATTTTTCGTTTAGTTCATTATATTTTACATGCATTCTTGTGTGCATTTTTTGTGTTTCGTTTCTGTTTCATTTTGGGTTTTCATTTCTGTTACGTTTTGTTATTTTTCCGTTGCGCACATAGACTACGGTATGTAACCCATTAGTTAGAATTTCTGCCAAGATAAACTCTAGGAGCTCATGGCAATAATTGGAGCATTACATGCATCTCTTATCAGTACAAACTAGCAACGTTTTGCAACCCGAAATGACTAGTTTGGAGATTCTCTCTAAAAGAGGTTCATATGTTTAGCATGGAGAGTGAAACTCACGCCAATGCTTAACATATTCGAACTGGAAAATGTCTATGTGACCATAGGCATCTTCTGCAGCGATTTCTGCTGCAGAAGTTAGCTTGGGTGTTGTTAGCTCTGCCCAGGGCATACTGTAGGTCTACGAGGCCCTTTAAAAGGGCCTGTTTCATCAGTTTTGTACTCATTTTTTGGGCCTACATCGTTTTCTACTGCATTTAGCTTGTGTCTTGCATCCGTCAACTTATATTAATTTACATATATTGCATCCACTGCCCCTCATTGCTGATAAATTTGCATACGACTTAGTGTTCATTACTGCGTTGCCTTACCATACCCCTGCATAGGAGTTACCTGCCACCATTTCACTTAGCACTGTCCCCTCGCTCCATTTGTAGATCGCTTGCATCACCGGCCGACTGGTTTACAGTACACCCTGCGCCGAACCCAAACCAGACCGCCGTCACCACATTCCCAATGCCCCCGGATTCATGAACCCGTAAAACTGTCGCCCGGCGCCAAGTCGTAGTTGAGAAAAGGACTAGGTAAGTCTTCTCAGGGGATTATTGTTGGGAGGGTGTATTTGTGGGAACTCTTTCTGAAGCCGGTTTTCCCTTGAGAATCCCCTCAGTTAGAACATCCCTTGTACCTCTAGGGTTAGGGCCAAAAAGGGGATTCAGGTTTACAATCGGGTCTCCTACAGTAGGCCATTACACAAATGGCCTTGTCCTTCATGCTCACTGAATGGGACTAGGGATTGCCACCCCTGACCTGGTGGCATTGTCCATTATTCGACAGCAGAACCCAAGGACAGTACAGAGGTACTCTATAGGCCCTCCTATAGCCAGTACCAGCTGGGTTAGGTTCCTGAAACAAATATAAAAGCGAGCCACCCAATGGGGTCACAGCATGTCACTCACAGTGACATGGCGGTATTTTTATCAATATGGCATGGGTTTCTCCCATCAATGTGATTGTCCAGTTTTCGTTTAATGTGACATGGCTCCCAATTTTGTTTAATGTGACACAGGGATTCTGAAATGCAATAGCTAATCATGGGCGAGAGTTCTCCTCGACTTTAGACATGTGGGACACAAAAATAACTGAATGTCTCGGATGTCATGATTGAGGGTACAGTGTTAAAAATAGGGTAAACGTTCTCCTCAACTATATGGTTCTTAATGGGTGTCGGGGGTACAGTGATTGAGCGTAAACAATGGTCGTTCTCATCTGTGGGTATGTGGGACATAGAAAAGGCTAAGAACATGCATCCAAGAATACGACAGCCCAGCAGTATATTGACTTTCAAAAAGCTGAATATCGCACCAAGAAGTGGACACTGTGCCCATCAGATGGACACTAGAAAAAGGTGTATTTCTGCAAAATCGACAAAATTTGAATTTACAACAACAAGAAGGACAATGTTATAACATACAGAGTTAAGCTACAGCTCAGCTGCAGCTTAACTTTCTCGATACATTTTGTGTGCATGAGTTAAGCTGCAGTTGAGCTACAGCTTAACGACAATGGTATAACATAAGCTACAGCTTAAGCTGCAGCTCAGCTGGAGCTTAAGTTTCTTTGATGAAACCGGTTCCAGTACTACTACAACCATAATTTCGAACCATCCACGTGGCTTAGGTTACAAAATTCGAGCCACTTTCCCAGCAATTTTTTCTGATACATTGGCTGTGCAGATTTCGGCGGACAGCGCTCCTGGGAAGTCACAGTTTGCCCCCACTGATTTTTTTTACCAACCTGAGTATAGTGGCCAATTTGTATACCAGGATTTCTTTGCAAAATCGCCTGCTGTGCATGCTCATTGTTGTATTTGTAGTACTCGTGCTCGTCGTACCACATTTTTATCAGAATAGGAATGTCCAACTTGTCAATGTTTCCATAGGCGATATTTTCGCCCACAGTATCGACTGTAGAATCGTGGAAGTAGCAATTACTCGGGTTATGACCACCTTTGCAGAAACCTCCATTTTGTTTGATATTGTTTGACAAGTATTCGTAAGAGAATTCGGCTAAACCTTTGTCCCAAACCTGAAAGAAAGAATTGTTAAATAATGTGTGGAATCGAATGCTAACTTCCTTTTTCCTAGAAATTTAACAGAAATATTTTTCAAATGCATTTGTCTGATCGACATTTTGGACCAAATTAATAATTAGCTAGATTCTAGAAACATATCTCAAGAAAATTCAGTATCACACTATTCTCCTTGGGGATAAGATCTTTGACGTTTCAGTTCTAAAATCTCATAATTAATTAAGCTTTTACACCCATCTAGTTTCTATCAGTACTCTGTTTTTCATTTCTGCATTAATTCTGTATATGAAAATTTATTTGCAATTGATAGTAATCGACAAATTACTTAATCACGCTTGTACAAGTTTTTATTTGAAATACTCTTACACATTTTCCAAAATTCAGTATCAAATTGAACCTAATCAAAAAATCAGGTTTAATTTAATGTTCAATTTTCAATGAGTGGAAAATTCTATACTGTAAAAACATGCTGCATCTCTTCATGACTACGGGTAAATCAAAATCAAGGATAACCGCCATGCTTATAACCTTCTGATTCAAATAGCACTATTTTTAACATCAAGGGGCTACTCAACAAAGATTTAACATATAACGACTTTATTGAGAAAAATTGTCTGTTGTTCAGTCTACAGCACGTGGAGAAGAAATTTTCTTCTTTCATTACAGTAATAAGCTTTGTTTGTGTTTTATGTTGAACTTACTTTCACTGGATTAAGCATTTGTAAGTGGAGAAAAATTCATTACCGTATAGAAATTTTGCTGGTGGTCAGACCATAAGTGCTCATAACGTTGTCAAAATTGATCAGAATGCCTAAAAAGTACGTTTTTAGATGTGCTGTTTCAATTCCAACAAAAAATTCAACTTTTTTAATGATGCATTTCAACATTTTCACAACATATTTCCAGAGTCATCATATGATCAGGTCTTCAGAGAGCACTTTTAAAACCATATTTTACATTTAATATATTTGTTTGCAAGTTTACCTCTACACTTCTACAAAAAAATCCTGAGGTTAACAAGGATTCTGTCGGGGGTCAGCTAGGATTCTACCCGGAATCAGGACCTTTGCGATCCTCCCAAAGAGCATACATGGAATACGTAGTGTTTTTCGAAGTTGGATCTAAACTGTGTGAGAGTGAATTCAAACAAATTCATGATTTTATACTTGAATTTGCATTTTGCCTGGAAAAAAAGGAAAATTTTCCCCCTACAGTATAATCCTGATACATGAAACATTTTCTTTAGAAAGAGGTACTGAATTCAGAAAAAATGAAATTTTCTCAGTAGGTTTTTTGGTGTCGCAACAAAATGTCTCCAGTAAAATATCTCCTACAAATGATCTCCAAAAAATACGTCCTTCAGCAAAATTTCTCTAACACATAATGTCTCAAAAAAACGTCTCTGACAAAATAGTGTGGAAATTATAAAAAGCGGAAACAATTTCTTGTCGAACTATGAACCCAAATGAAGATCAAAGAGAGTGAAATTTCTTAGCTGATCTCTAGTTGGAGCTGTGATACTGAGCCACAAAAATTGTGAAAAAAGAAACGCTCTGTAAATTTGAATTTCAAAAAATTTCCAAGCCCACTTATTTTCTACGCGTGTTCGTGACTTTTCCATAATGAGTATTGACTGTAATAATCAGACAGGTAAAAAAGAAGGAGACAATGATAAGATAAGAAAAACAAAAGAAATGAAACTGAAAAAAAGAAACAAAAACATAAAGAAGATAATGAGAAGAAAATGCACGAAGATAAATAAGCTATAGTTTAAGGAAACCGAAATGGAAAGAAAACAGAAATATAAGCAAAATGAAGTATATAAAATTAAATTAAAACCGAATAAATAGGAAAGAAAAAACTCTAGAATAGAGAGAAAAATGAAGAAAACAAAAAATACAGGACAGGAAACAGAATAATGATAAGAAAGTGCAAGAAGAGAAAAAAGAATAGTAGCAGAAAAAGAGAAAAGATAGAAAAAAGAATACTAAGATTAAGAAAAAACGTCCTTCAAGCAAAATACTCTTTTCTGGAATGTCAGTATTCACTCATATGATACGGCAGATCATTAGGGCATTAAGTGGAGCTGCAGCCTACTAACCAAGATTAGAAAGCAGCCTTTCTGTGCCACCATTGCAGTGCCAAAATGTTCTTCTTTCTTTTTATCTTTTTGCTTATGTTTTTTTAGATTTTTTTCATTAATTTTTCCCTTCCTCTATCCAATATTTTTTTCGTACTTGTTTTTTCTATCATTTTCTGTACCTGGTGTCAACCTAAGTGTGCACCGGATGAAAATCGAGCAGTGCCTCGCTGGTCAGCAACCACCTCCTGGCAAATGACGATATATTAACTGTTAACAACGCTTTGATTATGCGTAGCTCGGAGCAGGACAGAATGCTTATTAATTATCTATGAGGCTTGGCCCATGCTTTTTGAATTTTCGAGCATTTTTCAATTGAATAAATATAAAGCATGCGTGAAAATTTATTTGAAGATCTATCAGTTGCTGGAAATATCTGGAATAGAGATCACAGGCGGGTATTACTATAAAGCTGGAGCTTAAGTTTGAGCTGGAGCTTGAGACGTCTTAGTTAAGCTGGAGCTTAAGTCCGTATTACCAAAAGTTAAGCCGGTGCTGAGCAAGAGAGACGAATTAAGCAGCAGCTTAACTACATTTTTATGCCTTTGAAATTGAAAATTAAGCCAGTAAAACTAAGAAGTTAACTTGCAGCTTCAGTCAGTATAGCTACGAAGTTAAGTTGCAGTTTAGCCAAGCTGTTGATGAGCACCGGCTTATAAGCTCCAGCTTAATCTTTTTTGTGTTGGAAGTTAAGCTGCAGCTTAGCAAAATTTAAGCTGTAGCTTAACTTTTTTGTCGACATTTTTTGGGCCTCTACGATGTTTATTTTTTTCTGTGTGCATAATCAGACCTGGTATCTCTATGTATGGAATATATTGAAAAATACTAACATGGATAAATATGCAATAGATGAAGCGATTAGTCCTTATCGACTTTCTAGGAAAAGTTTTGCAACTTTTGTCGTTATCTTGTTCGTTGTCACTTTTTTGTCCTTTTTGTCATCTTGAGTGATAGTGTTCATTTTTCTCATCAAAACTTCGTTAATCTATTCATTCATCGATACTCAAGCTGATCATCAATACTCTCGCTGAAAAATGCGATTTCTACAAATTCTATCTTGAAGTTCTTTTTCATCAAGCAATAATACCAAATGATCAGCTATTATCGTATAACATCATAAAATATGAACTTGAGACAGCAACCCCCAGTCTGTTCTTTTTTATATTAAGTTGCAGCTTAAGCTCTAGCTTAACTTTCGTAATACTGGTCTGACTTAAGCTCCAGCTTAACAGCCGAACGGACTTAAGCTTGAATCTTAAGTCTCTTGCGCAGCTGCAGCTCAACAATTTTTTAGTAATATCGGTCAAACTGGTGCTTAGCTGCAGCTTAACCTCCTTTATATGTTATAACGTTGTAGAGACTAGGATTTAGTCCTAAGCTCCAGCTCGACTCGCAATAGTAATACCGAGCCTCATGTTCGGAATATTCTGTTGGAGGCATTATGTGTTGGAGACATTTGCGAGGGTACATTTTGTTTTTGAAATGATTTGTTGGACATATTTCTTTGGAGACTATTTTTGGAAACATTCCGTCATAGATCTGGTTTTTTGGATCAGTGTTATTATTGTGACTACAGTAAGTAGGAGTAGAAGAAGAAATACAACACAGAATTCATATTACTACTATTTGATGTCAGAAGAGCTCGGCAAGTAACATTGACATTTGCAAACCAGAGCTCGAAAATGTCATTCTCATGAAAATAAGATTTTTTCCATGTGAGCAAAAAGAAAAAACCCCATTGCAAAGAATGCATTTTCAAATATAATTCAATTGGGACATTGGTTCAGAATTCGGACCTTTTGTAGTAGTTCACCACCACTATTTCTTTTTTCATATTTTTTTCCTTTTTTTAGGTTTTCGGCGATTTTTTTGTCACCAGGTAGGTTTCGAACCTGCAACCTTTTGATTCAAAAACTCCAGTGCGTTACCACTGAGCCAAACACTCACTTAAAAATTAACCTTTTAATTCCCATTTATTATTTTCATTATTTCAAACAACTTTGCATTATGGACACAGCCAAAAAGCTGCAATATTATTCAATAAAGCCTAAGCCTAAGCCTAAGCCTAAGCCTAAGCCTAAGCCTAAGCCTAAGCCTAAGCCTAAGCCTAAGCCTGAGCCTAAGCCTAAACCTAAGCCTAAGCCTAAGCCTAAGCCTAAGCCCAAGCCTAAGCCTAAGCCTAAGCCTAAGCCTGAGCCTAAGCCTAAGCCTAAGCCTAAGCCTAAGCCGCCTAAGCCAAAAAAATAGTGGTGGTGAACTACTACAAAAGGTCCCAGAATTCTTGGATAAAAGATATGAAAAACAGGCATATAGTTTTTTATATAGTTCTTTACCACGTGTGGTATGATACCGCCTGGCTGACCGGGCGTCGAATTTTGAGCCACCAAATCGCGAAATTTATTATGCATTTCGACTATCAATTCGATCTCTTGATCATCCAATTCGTACATCGAAGAATCCCCGTGACTATTAATCTTTGGCCAAATATAACACATTGAAAGAAGAAAAGAATGGATTACCACGTTCATATTGTGCGTATAGACAAGCGATAGGAGATTTGGACGAAATGTCGCGACATCAATATTGGTTACAGTATCTAATTTACTTGTCACCTGATCAAACACTTTAATGGAAGCGTCCGTCGTTTGGGATTTTCAATAAAGCAGGAATATATTTGTACAGGCTGTGCGAAAACTGAATAAATTTTCCTAATCTAATCCCTAGAGAATATAAAACCGAACATTCTGAAAACATGAGTCGTCATTTTCATTTCTTCTTTTCTATTGTAAACACGAATATGTATTTGCATCAAGATGATCCTTTTCTGCAATCCAGATGATTCAAGAATCAAGATGCAAGTATAGAGATTCAAGTATCAAGATTCAAGTACAGAGATTCAAGTATCAAGATCAAAGTATCAAGATTCAATTACAGATATTCAAGTATCAAGATTCAGGTATCAAGATTCAAGTATCAAGATTCAAGTACAGAGATTCAAGCATCATGATCAAAGTATCAAGATTCAAGTACAGAGATTCGAGTATCAAGATTCAGGTATCAAGATTAAAGTATCAAGGTTTAAGTATCAAGATTCAGCTATCAAGATTCAAGTATCAACAATCAAGTATCAAGACTCAAGTATCAAGACTCAAGTATCAAAATTCAAGTATCAAGATTCAAGTATCAAGGATCAAGTATCAAGGTTCGATAATCAAGTTCAAGTATCAAGATTCAAGAATCAAGACTCAAGAATCAAGACACAAGAATCAAGATTCAAGATTCAAGATTCAACTATCAAGATTCAAGTGTCAAGAATCATGTATCAAGACTCAAGTATCAAAATTCAAGTATCAAGGTTCAAGTATCAAAATTCAAGAATCAAGATTCAAGAATCAAGATTAAAGTATCAAGATTCAATAGTCAAGATTCAAGTATCAAGATTCGAGTATCAAGATCCAAGTATCAAGATCCAAGTATCAAGATTCAAGTATCAAGATTCAAGCATCAAGACTCAAGTATCAAGATTCAAGTATCAAGATTCCAGGATCAAGAATCAAAAATCAAGATTAAATTATCAAGGATCAAGTATCAAGGTTCGAGAATCAAGATTCAAGAATCAAGATTCAAGTATCAAGATTCAAGAATCGAGATTCAAGAATCAAGACTCAAAGATCAAGACACAAGAATCAAGATTCAAGACTTAAGATTCAACTATCAAGATTCAAGTGTCAAGAATAGAGTATCAAGATTCAAGTATCAAAATTCAAGTATCAAAATTCAGGTATCAAAATTCAAGAATCAAGATTCAAGGATCAAGATTGAAGTATCAAGATTCAATAATCAAAATTCAAGTATCAAGATTAAAGTATCTAGATTCGAGTACCTAAATGCGAGTATCAAGATCCAAGTATCAAGATTCAAGTATCAAGGATCAAGTATCAAGATTCGATAATCAAGATTCAAGTATCAAGGTTCAAGAATCAAGACACAAGAATCAAGGTTCAAGACTCAAGATTCAAGACTCAAGATTCAACTATCAAGATTCAAGTGTAAGGAATCAAGTATCAAGACTCAAGTATCAAAATTCAAGTATCAAGATTCGAGTATCAAAATTCAAGAATCAAGATTAAAGTATCAAGATTCAATAATCAGGATTCAAGTATCTAGATTCGAGTATCAAGATCCAAGTATCAAGATTCAAGTATAAAGATTCAAGCATCAAGACTCAAGTATCAAGATTCAAGTATCAAGATTCAAGTATCAAGAGTCAAGTATCAAGATCCAAGGATCAAGATTCAAGTATCAAGATCCATGTATCAAGACTCAAGTATCAAGATTCAACTATCAAGACTCAAGACTCAACAATCAAGATTCAAGGATCAAGAATCAAGATTCAAGTATCAAGATTCAACAATCAAGATTCAGGTATCAAGATTATAGAATCAAGATTCAAGAATCCAGACTCAAGAATCAAGACACAAGAATCAAGACTCAAGAATCAAGACACAAGAATCAAGACTCAAGATTCAACTATCAAAATTCAAGTTTCAAGAATCAAGTATCAAGACTCAAGTATCAAAATTCAAGTATCAAGATTCAAGTACCAGAATTCAAGAATCAAGGTTCAAGATTAAAGTATCAAGATTCAAGTACCAGAATTCAAGAATCAAGGTTCAAGATTAAAGTATCAAGATTCAATAATCAAGATTCAAGTATCAAGATTCAAGTATCTAGATTCGAGTATCAAGATCCAAGTATCAAGATTCAAGATCAATATTCAAGCATCAACACTCAAGTATCAAGATTCAAGTATCAAGATTCAAGTATCAAAAGTCAAGTATCAAAAGTCAAGTATCAAGATTCAAGTATCAAGATTCAAGTATCAAAATTCAAGTATCAAGATTCAAGAATCAAGACACAAGAATCAAGATTCAAGACTCATGATTCAACTATCAATATTCAAGTGTCAAGAATCAAGTATCAAGACTCAAGTATCAAAATTCAAGTATCAAGATTGAAGTATCAAAATTCAAGAATCAAGATTCAAGAATCAAGATTCAAGAATCAAGATTAAACTATCAAGATTCAAGAATCTTGATTCGAGTATCAAGATCCAAGTATCAAGATTCAAGTATCAAGATTCAAGTATCAGGATTCAAGCATCAAGACTCCGGTATCAAGATTCAAGTATAAAGATTCAAGTATCAAGATTCAAGTATCAAGAGTCAAGTATCAAGAGTCAAGTATCAAGATCCAAGTATCAAGATTCAAGTATCATGATTCAAGAATCAAGACTCAACAATCAAGATTCAAGGATCAAGATTCAAGAATCAAGATTCAAGATTCAAGAATTAAGATTCAAGAATCAAGATTCAATAATGAAGATTCAAGAATCAAGATTCAAGAATCAAGAATCAAGATTCAAGAATGAAGATTCAATAATGAAGATTCAAGAATCAAGATTCAAGAACCAAGATTCAAGATTCGAGAATTAAGATTCCCAGAATTGAATTTCATAGTTTAGTGTATACATAAACTTGTATCGATTCGTCTGAAATCGGATGATAGCTAATGTTGAGGATCTGGCCGTCTGGATTAAATGGACTCCCACAAAAAATGTTTAGCCAGTCGGGTTTCGACCCTATCTTTTCCGTTACATATGGCAATTTTATATTTCAGCAATAATCAATTTAGACAAATATCAAATAAATCAACACAAAGTGACCACATAACTCCAAACATTATGAAGCGCTATGAAGCTGAGTCTTTTACACGTATCATGCGTCTCTCATGGATTTGATCGTTGCATTGGCGGGCTTGCTTTTGTCAATGTCGGACGTTCCCTCATACACATAAACATATTCTTGAAATTTACTGGGTTGCGATTTGAGAGGCGTTCCAGATTTTACATCATTTTCTTGATTTTGTTGAAGCTGGACGACTGGCGAATTTTGCCGGTTCAATGGTGACCTTCTCATTGGCTGAAAAACGAAACACCAATTTGAAAAATGAGAATTTTTGAATTTTAACAACAACATTGCATTTAACTAACACAGTCCATACATGTTCGTGTAGGGTTTGCATGGGCTCCTTACCAGATTTTTCATTTTTTTTTTTGAAATTGTTTTACCATAAAACGTTCACATGATATTGCTACCCAAAAAATGTTGGAAACAAAGACATTAAGCACTAAATGAATATGATTTCAAAAAAGTCCAGTGCGAAATAAATATAAATTTTCGAATATTATCAGCTTAGAAATTTCGTGTAGACATGATTGAAATTATTAGGCAAAAAGTAAAATTTTTTGTTGGAACTGAAAGTGCCCTCTCAGACGTCTAAAAATGAGACAAATAAAAAAACCAATGAAAATGAAAAACAAAAACGAAAAATTGTAATCAGTTTTCATTTAATTGCCAACTCTAATGAAATTGAGTCTGATCCCCAAAAAACAACTCTTATGCGTTTATGCAAATGAAAAAACGTACATGTTACATAGGTCAACATTTTTTTCGCACAAGTTGACTGTAGCAACCGACGACAAAAAAGTTATACTACTTTTTTCCCTAATTTGTCTTCTGTATAGCTCTTCTATTCCTAGCGAACTTTTCTGATTACTCCGTAAACTAATATAAACTAAAATTTTCATATTTTATACAAGTTTTAGAAAAATTCAGTACAGCATGAGGATGACGCAAGCATAAAATTACACAGTATAGAAAATCTTCGCCATGAATACATTAACTTACTGTACATCCAGCCAGCAGTATACATATTCCAAAAATTAGTATGGACGCAAATTTCATTGTTGAAGATGCCAGAAAACCTTTTCTAGAATAAAATGATTCGTATAAACTGAGAATGATGTTTCCTAACACATTTTGCACCTACATAAATGGCATTTTTTATGACGAGCTAATTAATGCTAATTTCTCGAAATTATGCCCGAAAAATAGATGATGTCAGTTGCAGTGTTGACATGCTTGGAAGCTTTTCATAGATGAATAAATTGAATATACTGCTGTTGTATTTTGGATGGTCGGGACTTTCGAAAGAGGAGGCAGGAGTGGGATTCCAGAATTCGTCCTTAATGCACATATTTCCGACGCCCACGCTTACCTGATTAAAACTCAATTAAAGTACTTAAACCCGACAATAATTAACCCACAGACTAAGAAAAACAAGTTCCTTAATCTGTCTCCCGATTTGGCATGAAAAATAAAGGAGAGTTTTCTCCGATTTTATCTAACACAAAAACATACTTACTCATACAAAATTCGAGTGGGCAAGGAATAATAAAACTCCCTCGTGCTAGGGAAAATACACAATGGTCTTTGCGTACAGAGAGTCAGGTTAATACAAAAAAAATAACAACACTAATATATGAGAGAGAGCCCAACTCATGTGTGCCCTCAAGTTTGGTCCTCATCTTGGTACAACAGTTGCACATACACAATTACCTTGCTTAAAAACGCAGTGGGTCCTTCTCCAGCCTCTGGAATGATGGATGTGAGCTCGGGCTTGAGGGTCATTTGATTGTAAATGGGGGCCAATTGGAAGACCAGGATATTCTTTGTGTCTTGGTACTGCGTTATATCTTGAATCATATTGCTCAGTGTATCAGGAGTAAGGCGCTCGGCATATCGGGAGTAAGACATCCTTACTTAATTGGATGCATCGTATCGGAATTAGTTTTCAAGACAAATGAAGAAGTGGAGGAGGCGTTGGTTGGTTGCAGATCTGTCCATTGCAAGCAGGTGCATATCCTTGACAATTGTCTTGATTCGGCTATCTTCTTCTCAGTGGGATGTGTGCGGCAATCTGTAGAGAGGTTGCGGATGATCGTAATAATCTTCGGGTGGGTAGTCTGAGAATCCAAATGGGTTGACTGTGGGTGGGGGGCGTCTTTGCGGTGTGGTGGGAGAGATTTGATCTTCACCATGTGTGGTAGGGGAAATTTTGTTATTGAACAGGGTATCCGTTGATGGTGCCTCTGGTTTAATGTGTGCTGGTGGGTGACCGAGGACTAGAGCAGGTTCAGTTTCACATAGAGTTTCATTTCGAATATAGATATTGTGCAGCTCCTTGCGGTGAAACCCTAAGGTCACCAGCAGTGGTCTAGGTGTGGGCCGATTGCATGCTACAGCAGCGGGGGTAGTTGTAGAGATTAGTTATCACATTTGTTCGGCCAAGGCGGCAAAGCGCGAATTGGTAGATTGAACTCGTTCTTGGATTTCAGGTTGGATGCGTAGTTGTTGTGCTTGAAAATGGTCAGCAATGGCGCCAATAATTTGGTCCAATGTGTGCACTGTGGGGACCTTGTTGGTGATTTGCCCGGCAGCATTGCTAAACTGCTCAAGGACATCATGTGCTTCTATTCAAAAATTTTCGACTTCGTTTGCGTTTGCTATGGCCAAAGTACTGCAGTGATCAGTCTCAGGTGCTCGGGTGGCGGCTGGGGCCTGCGGTGGATCAATATTGATGAAAGAGTCAGAGGAATGGGTGCGGCTGATAATAGGGTTGCTAATGGGATGCGCGATGGTGTTGGGCGGCAGTATCTCAGATACTGCCGATGCCTTAGCACAAGTGGTGGCATCGATAGTTGAACTTTGACCTGTAGATGGCGGGGTGAGTGAGTTTGCTGGTGCAGGCATGGTGGAAGTGAGCAGTGCTTGTGCTTGGGTAGTCCCGTCTAATGCAGAGTTACTTAGGAGAGACAAGGGCGGGTTATGGGGCGGGAGACTTACCATGAGTGGCGTGGCCATTTGGGTGAGATTAGCAGCAGGCCGCAGCATCATTTGATCAAAATTCAAGGTACAGCATGCGGCAGAAGATTCGTTTGGTGAGCTTGACTGCGACGGAAGGCGTGTATGGTCAGGTGGTGTATGACTTGCACAAATTATAGAAGCCTGGTTTGTAACCTTGGGTGCAGGAACCATGCAGTCAATTTTCAGAATTGGAGACCATAGTCAGATGCAGGGCAATGGCGTGGAAAGGAAGTGTGCAATCCAAATGGTCACCAATGTTGTATTTTGGATGGTGGGGACTTTCAAAAGAGGAGGCAGGAGTGGGATTCCAGAATTCGTCCTTAATGCACATATTTCTGACGCCCACACTTACCCAATTAAAACTTAATTAAAGTACTTAAACCCGACAATAATTAACTAACAGACTAAGAAAACCAAGTACCTTAATCTGTCTCCCAATTTGGCATGAAAAATAAAGGAGAGTTTTCTCCAATTTTATCTAACACAAAAACACACTTACTCATACAAAATTCGAGTGGGCAAGGAATAATAAAACTCCCTGTGCTGGGGAAAATACACAATGGTCTTTGCGCATGGGGAGGCGGGTTAATACGAAAAATATAACAACGCTAGTATATGAGAGATAGCCCAATGCATGCCTGCCGATTTGTGCTACAGTAAGACGTCTCTCAATGGTCTGCGTCGCTCGCTCCACTTTGTACCTGCGTGCCTCTTTCAAAAAACAACAAATATGAGAATACTCTATGAATGGGCGGAAATACACTACAACACCGCTGGGTGATTAATTTATTTTAATTTAAATTGATTACTGCATTACCTGACAAATACATTTATGCAAATGATGCTCAGGTAATAGAAGACAATATTATCCGCACATGTTTGCCTAAAACTTTTGGGGCAATGCATTGAAGATTTCTATGAACTGATTTTGGGTGAACTCTTAACCTTTTTTGAAACTTTGCACATACCACTGCACCCATTTTTCTATAATCAAAAAAGCAGACTCTACAGGACTATATAGTCAATTAAGAGTCCATCTTTTAGGAGAGGCGCTCTTTGGGTGCTATTTGCCACCTACACAGCCTGAGGCCACAGCATCTGGCTGATAAGCAGGATTTGTTGGGCTGCCTACTGTAACGTACTTTCTAACGCAGTACTGTAAATATATAACATACTGTATGTGATAGACATTTATTAAATATTATTTCATTTTCCTATTTTATCGTCTCAAGGGTGTCTGGGATTCATACCCAAACATTCCTATAAAATTAGGTGAAGTACTTTATTTTGATCCATTCACACCCTGATAACCCAATTAAGATGCCCCAACTAATTTGCACAAAGGGCAGCTGGTCCCCTAGAACCTACACTAAACTACACATTCCAGGGCTACCGTAACCCCCCGTAAAAATCGTAAACAACATTTGCACACAGTAAAATAAGTAAAAGCCCCGCCAGACAGTAGTCTCAAGTGCAACGGTAGCGACAGCCCCACAAAACATGTGTATTCAGAGAAACAGATACAGGAAGCATGCACAGAAGCACAGAGGTGTGGCTAAGCCCACCGTAGGAAACAAGCATGACACAAAAAGCATGCCGTACTAGAAAAGCGTTAAAGGGCGTGACTAAATAAGCATGGAAAGTAAAGCAGGAAGCGACGATTGGTGGAAGAAGATGGACAGAAGCACAACCTCCAGCGACGCCCAGGGAGTGGCCAAAAACTTCGTATTTAAAGAGAAGCAAAGCGTGATTTTATTATTATTGTAATTCTTCATTTTTCAACCCGCGCTCGTTCCATTTTATTTGCAAGCAACCCTTTTGGAAAGCAGTTAAACTGAGTCGTATTTTTATTTGCAAGCAAGCGCGCCGTCATTTTTGTGTAATCAACGAATCAAGCAATTGTCGAACCTGCCGAAACCGTATTGTTGAATTGCCCCATTTCCCCTGCTCCGTTGTAGCCGTATTGACCGTCCAATTGGTTAAAGTAAAGTGCTTCACAAAATCTGGTCGTTACACTACCTCATGGAATGGGTCCACCTCATCATTTGCCGCAAATTATCGCCAAGATGCAACTATGCTAAGTAGACCCCTACAAACAGCATTCCAAGCTCGCCCCCACAATGATGAAAAGCAGTGTCGGTCTTAGTCAGCTACCAAAAATTCAATGTGGGGTTACATCTGGAACTGAAGCTGCTTCATGGGACTAGCAGTTGGAGGCTATAACCACTAGAACCTTACCGATCGCATAGGTTGAGTTAATATTTGCAAAAACCTGCACCCGGTTTTCACTGATTGGGTGACATCTCGAACTGTATTCAGTAGCCTAAAACTATATGTCTGAAATGATAAAGGCATTAACATAATCCTCTATGTGGGCAAACAGCGCACCCATGCTTCATCATGAGATGAATGTTAGGGGTAAAGCTGAACTCGAGCTGAAACCACTGTCCCATTTCAGGATTAAAGGCGAGAATCTCTAAGCCTTCCTTAACCTAAGCCTAAGCCAACGTTTTGGTGAAGTGTAACATTGGGGGAAGTAGTGTGAGAAATGAAATAGAGGAAGTAGCGGTGCTCCTGGAGTGAGGGCGAAAAAGTGCTACGTGAGTCGTACACACAAGGGTGCTGTAGGTAGGAACCACTACTTATTACCTCCACCTTGTACGTCACACAGCCAACCACATGGAGTGACTGCCCGTGGATGATGAGAGAAAATTGGAGAGGAGATGTCAGCAATCCTAGTCCTATAAAGGGCCTCGTGGAGAGCTGGAACCTTAGTCCTAATGGGAAGTTCCAGGAAAGAGAAACGCGATTGAAGAAATCGACAATAGAATAGGAGAGTCCACGTTGTCATGCCTATAACATCTTAATAAGCACTTACCAAATCTTAAAAGATAACCGAGAATCTTATGAATTATCTGACGGATGCTTAGTAATTGTAAGCATACGATAAGAATGATTTTATCTTGGAAGATTTTGAGCAGGGAGAAAATGTGCTTCCAAGTGCTTGTAAGATATATTTTGATCTTACTGTTTATTTTTTTCATCGTAAGCACGTGTTAAGCACGTACAGTTTCTTGTAAGATAAAGTTAGTGATCTAACAAGATCAGGTAAGGAATAAATTTCGCTCGCCAGCATTAATAAGATTTGATGCAAATCTTATAAGTCAGGATTGCTGTCGTACAAAAATTGGAAATTATCCATCCATAAATATAGCAAGTAAACATGACGACAATAAGCTTGTAAGTGCTTATACGACAAATTTCGATCTTACAGTAGTGATGTGTGGGCACATGACAAGCATACTACAAATTCATAAGATAAATCGTCGAATTTTATCTGACAAGCACTCATAAGCAAGCATGGATAAGATTTACTGCAAGATCATGCAAGACAAGATTGTATGCATCTCACCGCATTAGGGCAATAATTTTGATCAACATTGTGAATTAGAGCAAGCTGCGTTACAATTACTGTAATATCTTACAACTCAAGAATCTAAGTCTTCCGAATAACATGCAAAATCAAATTTGTTTTATGAATGCATGAATTCTTAAATAATTTTTTATCGAAAAATATTCATGCAAACATAATAAAACTGTAACAATCTAAATAACGTTTTTTAGTTTCATCTCTACTCGTCTTTGCAGATTTGATGCGATTCCTTGGGCCAATTTTTGATCTTAAAAGGAGGATTAAATTTTTAAGAAGAAAAATACACCCAAACTAATAAAATCTGTTATGAACAACAATTTTCGAAATTTCGGGCTTCTAAATTTTTTAAACGTTGTTCGATTTTTTCCATATTTCCACAACACATCCAAGTGATGTTGTGTGGGATATTTTTTGGAATAGTTTGTTTACAGATTTTCGATCTACCGTGATCAGATTGTTCTCCAATTTTGTTTTTTTAACCCGGTCATCGTTTTGTGATAGGGAAATAATAATTTCACACTAATTATTTTAAGTTTTTTTTGAGTCTGTAGAAAAAAGTCACAGAGTGGCTAACTAAAGAAGAAAGAAATATGTACAAAGAAAAATATAATGTAAAAAAGCAAAGTTTGAAGCAAGTGTTATTACATTCTTTATCACTCGTTTGGAATCGCCCAATTGGGAATTCGCCGATTGGGGAATTCGCTCAATTGAGAATGGCTCACGTTAGAATCGCCCAATTGAGAATTCGTTCGCTTGGGAACGTCTTTGTATATTGGCTTCCAAAATTCAACGTCTTTGTATATTGGCTTCCAAAAAGCCTATATAATTGCGTGTATGACTAAAATGTGGGTAATGCGGATGTGGACTTCAGATTCAAATCTGCTGCTCATTTCCAGCAAATTTCGGCAGACGGATTTTTATTTCTGAATGAGAATTTCCTCTTAGACATGAAAATACACCGAAAAAACTGACTCCTTCCTTTGGTCAAAATCTGTCTCAAAAACGCAGATTCGGTGTACCTAAGAATTTCAGTGAAAAAAAATTTTGATATGCTTATCCCGAATTAAGAGGCATGATTAGACAGAAATCCACCGGAAATGTACAGATTTGTGTATGTTGACGCAATCTTTTGCCATTACTCAAGATTTCAGTAAAAGCCAAGCTCATTCCAGATGGCTCGAGTCCAGGAGCTTGCAACTACCACCCACATATACCGTAAAAAACTGAGCCAAATAAGTTATGAGAGAGATGCTGTCTAAACTGTACGATTTGCAAAAATTCGAAGTTTTGGTCGCTCCTGTGGCCAAACGGAGAAGGTGCTTTCTAAACTGAACAGTTAGCAACAATTCGAAGTTGAGATGACTGCTGTGACCACTCTCAAAGAATATGCCAACCTCGTTAGAAGAAAGAGAAAGAGAAAGAGAAAGAGAAAGAGGAAAGAGAAAGAGAAAGAGAAAGGAGAAAGAGAAAGAGAAAGAGAAAGAGAAAGAGGAAAGAGAAAGAGAGAAGAGAGAAAGAGAAGAGGAAGGAAAGAGAAGAGAAGAGAAAGAGAAAGAGAAAGAGAAAGAGAAAGAGAAAGAGAAAGAGAATAGAGAAAGAGGGAAAGAGAAAGAGAAAGAGAAAGAGAAAGAGAAAGAGAAAGAGAAAGAGAAGAGAAGAGAAGAGAAAGAGAAAGAGAAAGAGGAAAGAGAAAGAGAAAGAGAAAGAGAAAGGAGAAAGAGAAAGAGAAAGAGAAAGAGGAAAGAGAAAGAGAAAGAGAAAGAGAAGAGAAAGAGAAAGAGAAAGAGAAAGAGAAGAGAAAGAGAAAGAGAAAGAGAAAGAGAAAGAGAAAGAGAAAGAGAAAGAGAAAGAGAAAGAGAAAGAGAAAGAGAAAGAGAAAGAGAAAGAGAAAGAGAAAGAGAAAGAGAAAGAGAAAGAGAAAGATATTAAAGTAAAAGTGAAAAATTAAAAAACCCGTTGACGGGAAAAAACTAGATTTTGGACGACCTTCACGAGTTACAAGTACTGTTCATTGCATCACGCAAGCGTCATCCATCAGTTTTTGGAACTACCTAGCCTTCGATTCTACATATATGAAAAATCGTATTCAATATTTCGCCGACGTTTTCATCACCTTAATTTGAATAAATTTTCATTTGAAAAAAAAACATCGATTAATTTTCATTATTATCGTGACACACGTCATTATTCTAGGCACCATAGGTGTATTGCATGTCTAATAAGCCCGTCATGAACATAATTTGAATAAATTAGCATTTATTAATGATCATTGTCCCTCTAATACAGTATTTATGGTAATATTTCTGCTGAAGACACTATTCCTCGATTTTTAATCTCAGAATCGTCGTGCAATCAATACGTCTTCATTCAAATATGAGTTTTGCATATTCTTCGATTATTATTGCAATGTGCATGATTCCTCTAGAACCTACAGTAAGCATACAGTAGGAAATAATCGAAGATCTAGCTTATCTTGCTTCTATTTGCGGATATAGGCCGCACAAGACGGTGGTTATGCGGCATTCAACGACCTATCGATCATTCCTTCGACGAACAAACCCACGACGAATAAACCGACTCCGCCCAAAAGTGCCAACAACGGTCAGTCAGCCCAAATGGACAAGGCTAATCCGTTTAACCAGGTTTCTTATGCATCAACATTTTTTGTTTGAAATTATAGTCTGTTTTTTATTGAAATGCATGTAAATTTAAGAGTTGAAAGCAAGTATTATTTTGTATTTTTTGTCCTTTTTTTCCAAGCCATATATCGCATAAGACTGAAAGTTTATGGGCCTACTGAACTAAACCTGGAATTTTTTTTAGTCAAAAATCCTTTAATAAATCCTTTATGTAAACGACTTCGAGGGAAAACTAATTTTTTGTCATGTTTCCATTTACAAGTATTTCATAAAAAACAAACTATAGATGGTATGACTAAAGTGCGGGTTCAGCACTTGGATACAGATAGGGTATTTTTTTAAGAGTGGTCACGGCAGTCATCTGAATTTTGGATTGTTGCAAACTATATTCAGCTAAGAAAGCACCTATCCCGTTACTGGGTTCGCTCAGTTGGTTAGAGGATGCAGATGGCTGTTCCAAGGGTTTGAGCCCCTGACCGAGACTACTGATCTGAATAATGAGAATAAGTTGCTGCAACACTTGTGGTCCTTGACAGACTTTCATTCCGTTCTTTTTCATTTCATTTTTTATTTTTGTTCTTTAGAACGATGTGGAATACCGTCTGACAAAAAAAATTAAAAAAATATACAAACGTGCAGATCAAAATTTTTTACGGAAGTGACATGAAAATACATACGCGCGCTTTTTAAGAAACTGCAAAAAATTAAGTAGCACAAAATTTATCCTCGTTCTTCCGTTTTCGTTCCGAAATGTTGGGACGGCGGTCCATTCTGGAACACAACGCCCCATTTTTTTTTAGTTTCATTTTTTGCGCTCTGCGGAACAGTATTTAAATTTGTCAACACTGCTCAGTAGGTTGCAGTATGCAGACAGCAGCCCGAATGGTACCGAGTTCGAGACCTGGATCAACCCGTAGCAAGGGCAATGCCAAATCCTGAGATAGTGTTTACACCTATAATCTGTTTTTTATAAAACGCCACTAAAATGAAAAATGACACAAATATTTGGTGACTTGTTAATGGTCTACATGAAGCTTTTCTTGTAAAATTTTTCACCGAAAAAATTTCCAAGTTTCAGTTGAGTATCGTCACAAAATTTTGGTTCCGCATGACGCACGGCTTGGCAGAAAACGCTGAAAAGATAAAATAGTACTTGCTTTCTGGATTCATTATTTGGAAGCATTCTGTGAAAAACAGACTATAATTTCAAATTCAAAGTTTTTTTAAGAGTAATATCTTTATGGTAGCATGTTGAATTATAACATAACTTACATATTCTGAATCCTCTTGAGAGCCAGGTAAAAGGATGTTATTTTAAATTATTTCAAAGTGGACTGGGGCCGGTTTCATCAAATAGACTTAAGCTTCAGCTGAGCTGCAGCTTAAGCTGTAGCTTAACTCTATATGTTATAATATTGCCGTTAAGCTGGAGCTAAGCTGTACCTGCACACAAAACATATCGAGAAAGCTAAGCTGCAGCAGAGCTATAGCTTAACTTTGTATGTTATAACATTGCCGTTAAGGTGCAGCTCAGCTGCAGCTTAACTTTCCCGATATGTTTTGTGTGTATGAGTTTAAGCTACGGCTGTGCTGCAGCTTAACGACAATGGTATAAACATATAGAGTTAAGCTACAGCTTAAGCTGCAGCTCAGCTGGAGCTTAAGTCTCTTTGATGAAACCGGCCCATGTACTTACTTTTAATTCCGAAATTAATCTTCCTTAAGACGGATTCATACTTCAAAAAGTCTATTTTTAGATTTTTGATCCGGCAAGTCATCCGGCATTCCGGCACCGGATGACGTCATTTTTTTCTTCTTCCCACGCTGCCGTCCCATTTTCTTGCCCGAAGACTGGAATTTTGCCAGATCGGAAGAGTAGAAACAGTTTGTACTTTTCTGGATGCCGAAAAGCATATTTTGTAAGCAATTTCAAAAGAACCACGTATTGGTTTTTGCATATACAATGTATGTGGGAGATATAGATTTTTTAGTTAAGGCAAAATTTTGTGTTTTTAGTCATGAGGTTCGTTTAATTTTTGATTGCTGAATATTTTGCATGTTTTTTCCGTTCTTGAAAGCATAAAAAAATTGCTAGATCAAGAATATCTTGTTCGTCTGACGTCATCAACTATTAATTCCGAGTAGACTTGGAAAATAATATTATTTTTCATACGCCATTTCTCTTGAAACAAAATATTGAACAGATTTCAAAGTATTTAAACATGGTAAAATCAGGAATAAATTGTCATCCGGCCTTTCTCGCGATGGAAGAAGTATGAATTGCCTTCCAATCAGGCAACTTGCCAGACCAGCATTCTGATCCGAATTCGGATGCCGGAAGCCAAATTGCCGGATGCCGGACACTGAATGCCGGAAGCTAAAAATAACTTGCGGATGCCGGACGCCGGATTAAGTATGAATCCGCCTTTACTCGACATTTTATGACTGCAACCTACCTTCGGTAAACATTCAGTTGAAAATAATCGAAAATCTTAGCTTATGTTGCACCTATTCGCGCATATAGGCCGCACAATTCGGCAGTTATGCGTCAATCGACGACCTATCCGTCATTCCTTCAACGAACAAACCGACGACGACTAAAAGTGTCAACAACGGCCAGGCAGCCCAACCGAACAAGGCTAATCCGTTTAACCAGGTTTCTTATGCAACATTTCCTATTTTAAATCAGATGGTATGACTAAAATGTGAGGATTTGGATGGTGTATTTTTTGAGAGTGGTCACAGCAGTCACCCTAACTTAGAATTGTTGCCAAATAATATTCAGTTTAGAAAGCATCTCCCCCTTGGGTTGGCTCAGTCGGTTAGAAGATGCAGATGGCCATTTCAAGGGTTCGAGCCCCTGACCAAGACTGCAGATCTAAATAATGAGAATGCGTTGCTGCAACAGTTGTGGTCCTTGACAGTCAGTCAAACTCAAAAGTGGAGGAATGTTGAGAGTGACCTCAGCGGCCACCCGAATCACGAACTGCTGCAAACTATTTAGTTTAGAAAGCACCTTCCCCATTGCTCGGTTTGCTCCATTAGTTAGAAATGCAGATGGTATCAGCAAGGTCCCTGGTTCCAACATCGGGCTGAGCCTTGCATTTGCTGAAAGCATAACTTGACATAAGTTGCCTCAACACTTGTGACCTTTGACAGTCAGTCAAATTCAGAGGTGGAGGGACGTCGAAAGTAGCAGGAAACAACTTAGTTAAGAGACCCCTTTCAGCGTTGCTGAGTTCGCTCAGTATGTCGGAGCAGCCGAACATAAGCTGCACGGTTCTGGGTTTGAGATCTGGACCGACCTTTAGCATTCACAATGCCAGATAATGAGATAGTGTTTACACTAATTTTTAAAATTCAAATTTTTGAACCAACATCTTTTTTGTAGTAAATTTAATTGTAACATAATCTACATATAGTGAAAGGTCATTTGAAACAACTTCAAATTGGAATTCCAGAAAAAAAACCTGCACTGAGAAATTTTTCGAATGCATGGCCAAAAAATGTAACCCAAAACTAAACTTGGAGAACCTAAACTTAAAGCTTTTAGTTTCAGTGAAGTGAAACTTCCAATCAAATCATTATCTTTCAAGATATATTTATTAAAATTTTAGACAAACTTCGTATCACTCCAGAGCTTTCAAATAAGCTAGAATTCGAAAATTTTAAGAACTGAAAGCATACTTTTTTCTCATAGTGATGATCAAATTAAGGACAGTTTCTACAGAAATCACATGTTCATTTTTCAATTCACCCTAGTTGGACGAAAAAATTTGTAGAAATTTACGGTCCACCAGAGCTCTGTGGTGAGAAATCAGATACCTGACCAGCAAACCTAGAACATAATATCTTGACTGACTTCTTATGTGAAAAATCCACAAGAATTTCATAAAGAAACTTGTGTAAGATTTTGTTTATTGCCCGTGATGTATAAACAGATTCTCGGTCTCTTAATTAAATTCTATTTTAGTTTCCATCAACAACAAGAAAACCTAATGCTGGCAACAACAAAGACTGGCCAATGTTCAGCAATATGAATCAAGTAAAGCCAGGTCAGCCATTCCAAATGGACAGTCCTCCGAAAAACAATAATGGCGGCCAGAAATGTGGAACACGTGTCAAGCGGCAAAGTTCGTCAGTAACAAAAGATGGGACACACGTCAGAGTAACAATTGAGGAGAAACCTCAAAGAAACCCGCGAAGAAAATTTCAGCAAACTCCAGAATGGGGAAGCCCATCGTTTAACCAAAATTGATTATTTTCTGTTGAAAATATCCTGTGCTTCATATATAGACAGAGTTTCCTCATTTTGATGTTTTAAGACGTAAAGAATTCGATTTTTTGTACATCAATTCTAAACTTTTTATTTTAATTTAGTTTTCTTATATATCTCACTAGAATAAATTTTTATTCCGATTGAAATCCCCATGCTGAGGTTCTCCTACAGAAATTGAAAAATTTTCAAAAATAACATTTAAATTTTGTTTTCGACACAAGACGATGACCATATTAAAAAAACAAAATTTCATAACAATCTGATTACAGTAGGTCAAAGACCTGTAAACATTAATTATTTCAACAAAAAAAATTTCCATCACAACGCTAATATTTGGGAAAGATGGAAAAGGTCGAACAAAGCGCAAAAAAAGCAGAAGAAAGTTCGAAAAGGGGTTTTCATTACAGATTCCGTCAAAAGAATATTCCCAGTTTTTAAACGTGTAACTTGTGTAATAGGGTACAGTGTAAACACGTTAGTTTTTCCAAGTGATTCACAAGTTAACATCGTTCGGTTTTCAAAGCTTCTAGAATTTTCACAGCATGAAGGATTACACTAAGGGGAAGATGTGATAAATTCATTCTATTTTTGTGTGTCCTGGCGAGTGGTCATTTCGTCCTGTTGTGAAGTCACTTCGTATTTTAACATAATGATACAGGGCAATTTGCTGGCAAGTTAAACTATAAAACCTATTCGTCTTTTCTAGGTCAAGTCGAGTTGAACGGTGCATCAACTTGAGTAACTGGCACAAACCCTAGATTAGTAGGCCTGTGCTACGGAAAATGGGAGGAGCTACTTGAAAAAAATCGTTAAAACCTGAAAAAAATTTTTTACCACTTGAGAAAAAATGTGCATTGCAGAAATTTCAAGATGCTTCACAAAAATTTCAAGATGCATCACAAAAGAAATCAAGATGTTACATTTTTTCAATGTCCGCTTTCCTTTCGAAATGCATCGTAGTTTTGTCAAATTTATCGAATTTTTTTCAAGATAATCTTGAAAAAAATCAAGATTTCATCTTAAGTAAAAATCAGGATGACATCTTGGGCACTAGTGCGACTTGTGGCGGTTAATAGGCTAAGGCTTAGGCGTAGGCGGAGGCTTATGCTCAGGATTAGGCTTAGGCTTAGGCTCAGGATTAGGCTTAGGCTGTCATTCAGCAAGCACGTTATGCCGTTAGGCCTCCTCACGCATTTTACATGTAGGTACCTTCTACATTACACACGTTATAACACGTTATAACATGGTTGGCCATCAGACGCACTAATACCGGCATCTTTTAAAAAATCAAGATCCCATCTTGAAAAAAATCAAGATGGACGGCACATCAAAGAATGAAAATTTCTGAAACAAGTCAATCAAAGGTGTTGCTCCGCCTCCAATGTTTATACGGGAACCCTTCAAAGTAGATTTCTGAGGTAACGGCTTGCTGGCGGAGGACGCCCTTGGTTTTTAGGCAGAGAAGGGTAGCTTATTTGGAACGCGGAATTCGATGGACATATTAGTTTGACACTAAAGTGTTTATTTTCCGAGATTTTTCAGAAAAATATCAGAAATGCTTGTTTTCCAACAAAAATTTAGTAATTATGGAAAGTAATCAGAGTTTTGGACATTGTCGGCCGTTCGAAGACGAAAAAGAAACGAAAATTTGGATCCTCTTCCGAAATTAGAGTATTATAGGTAAAAAACAAGTATTTTTGACGTTTTAGTGAAAAATCTCGAAAAATCAAAACTTTTATGTCAAACCAATATGTCCATCGGATTGCCCGTTCAAAATAAACTCCTCCTCTGGCAAGGCCTGCAAAAACCAAAAGCGCTCTCTGCCAGCAAGTCATTATCTCAAAAATCCACTCAAAGGTTCCGGTATATAAGAACGTTTTAGGTGCAACAACGCCTTTGATTGACTAGTTACATAGGTTTTTATCCTTTGATGTGCAGCACATCTTGATTTTTTTCAAGATGGAATCTTGATTTTTTCAAGATGACGGCTTGACTTTTTTCAGGATGGACCTTGATATTTTCAAGACGAGATCTTGATTTTTTTAAGTCCACATTTTGATTTTTTTTCGGGATTATCTTGAAAAAATTACGATGCACTTGATGAGAAAGTTGAAAAATGAAAAACTCTTACATCTTGATTTTTTCGGGATGCATCTTGAAATTTCTATGCTTCATCTCGAAATTTCTATGCTTCATCTTGAAAAAATGTCGCGCATCATTTTTTTCAAGTGGTAACAAATTTTTTAAAGTGGTAACGATCCTACAGCACAGTCTGGGTTTCAGCAGTCAATATTAGCAAACGATTTAGAGAAGAATCTCGGAATACTGATGTTATACTTTCCTTGAGCTAGTCAGTCTTCTTTGGCATATCCCAACATTGTTGTGGCTACAGCAGGATACTCTTCGTGTCTCGTACTGACTATAATCCACTATGACTATTCTGATTCTACGTTCTGAATCTATCTCTGATACAACACTCGCTATAACAGAGAAGCAAACGCACTATTGAGCCGACATTGTGGTTACAGTAGTGGTGGTGAGTTTGAGGGGAGGGGAATGCTATATGATAAACAGCTGAATGCATCACTACAACACCACTGCCCCTTCGAGGAGGAAGAGCCCTCGATAGTCACCAATGTCGTATGCCTAAATCCACATGACCGGCACATCAGAAAAATAACGCTTGGTGAGGGGTTCGTACCCTCGACCTTTTGCATACAAGGCAGACATGCTACCAACTGCACTGAGCGAGCCACGTGGATAGTTTGGAAGTTGTGGTTGTTGTGGTGCTGTTGAGTACAGGGCATGTCATGCGATTATTAGCCGGAAACACCACTACAACATTAAGCTGTGTTTGCTGCAGGAATAACAATTTTGAAGAAAGTATATCCACCGAATCCGTGCTCTCTGTGGCTCTGTGTAAAAAAGTAACATATAGATGAAGTCTGTGTTTCATACAGATATCTCATCAATCGTGGTGTTTATTTAGCTATCTTGTTTGATGGAATATACTCAAGTAACGTAGAATCTCCAAATATTATGTATACAGGAATTGAATATCAATCTACTGGTTAAGCTTTTTCTCGAAATAGACATAAATTTAAATAGATGGTAGGAGTACTGCTTTTGGAAGAATGTTTAGAGTAAACTCTAGTTGGTTTATGAAACTGAATATATTGTGCCGTTGCAATATTCAACTTTATTGTCGTATCTCGCCTATGCTAAAAATATTGAAATTCCTTCTGTACCTTTTGTGTATTCATGTGCTTTCTACAGTTAAATGAGAAACATTCGAATGATTTGGTTATGGTTTTGCAAACGAAATGTCTGGCATGGTATTTGTATGAATATTCGTTGTGTCTCTGATGGACAAGTAAACACTTTTGCCATTTTATCTGAACTATTATCATTCACAAAATTTACGATTTATAGTCCATATTTCGAAAAGCTGAACAAGGAAAATGTTGTTCATTGCACTGATTTTATTAGTTTCTACTTCAACTGTTGAAAATGCCGATGACAGTAAGCAGATCATATGATACATTTTTCATTACTTATAAAAGCTGCTCTTATAAGAAAAAGCTCAGAAATTTATGTTTGATAATTAAAAATAGTCCAGTGGGGATTCAGATATTGATAACTATTGTAGAAGTTTGTTTAAATACATGAGAATAAAACAGGATTCTGAGAACAAAAAGCATTAGGCAACAATAGCAGCCAGAAGGGTTTACATGATTCCTGGAAATTTTCTGACTGTCTGCAGTAAAATTAATCGTTTTTTGAGGATATAGATTTGAACCACAATAATTTGCCATAAAGAATATTTCTCTATCAGTCAATCAAACCTTGATCTAGAATTTTAAAATATGGAATGTATATAAATGATGACAATCTAATTACCACTGGGTGTGAATAGTCTCTGAATATAGTGCATGTAAGATTTGGTGGTTCTGGAGGTCATATGGTACATGCCAGTTTTGAGTGCTCAGTGTTAGTTCATTTGTAGAAAAGTAGAAGAGAAGCAAGATAATAAGTTCGAAACAAATTTGTTAATGTGTGAATGGGTGCCCTTAGTTGATTGTGTAAACTTGTCAGTTCTACAAAGTGATTTGCAAGATAACATTTGCATTAAGCCTGTTTTCGGAAGCAAGAACATATACGGGGAAAAGAAAACTCTGACCTGTACAAGCAAAAAACTGTGATTTTTGGATTCGGCAACTTTAATCCACGCAATAACTTTTTTGTTATCATTGTTAACTGCAAAATTCTTTTTTTTTTGTAGAGTGTAAAAAACTAAGTCTATTGATACTTGATTCGCTGTGCAAAGTTTAACATTTGATGTAGACGGAGTGTAAATCACTCAACATGTGGTGTGAAATCTGGACAGTTTTATGATAGAAATTTTTTGTTTTCCGGTATGTTGTGGGCTTTTCAAAAAAAACTTTTGATACCTGTTTCATGTCGTTTGATATTACGGTAGACAAGCTACAGTAAGACAAAGTTTCGAAAATTGCAATTTTTGGATGCTACGTGTACTTTACAGTCTAGACTTTGAGAGATTTGAATACGTTTTTGAAAAGTTCAGATTGAGGTCTACCAAAATCTATAGTTTTCATAAATAAAGCATCAAAATTGACAGAGTTATAAAGTTGCACTCAAAACCTTTGCGTAAACCTACAGTAAGACAGACAATTATGATACATTCTACTATGCAATAGGTAGTCCCCAATAAGCTCTCCAGATTTTTTTTTTGAATTTCGAAATTAGAGCAATATTGACCGATTTACGGTCGATTAGCGTTTTTGCGGTTAAAAAAGTCAAGATTAGTGCATTCCATTGCTGACGTCAAAAAATGCGAAATCGTTTAAAATGGACTGAATTCAGGCGTGTCATATATCGTTCGAATCAGAAAAATGAGGGAAAGATGAAACTAGCTCTTGGCTCGGTAATGGCCTGCTCTCCAAAATACCATATCTCGGTCAATTTTCAACCGATTTACTTGCCTTAACTTTTAAATAGAAAAGTGACTATAGATAAAGCAACCAGCGAGCAAAGCGAGTCCTGGCTTCCCGCAGGGAAGACCGACCTATGTACAGAGAGGTTCGGGGGTTCAGGGCACCAAACGTGCTCTATATGGCACTGTTAGTCCATCCAAATCAGGGATTTGAGCCCGTCACCAAGCATTATTTTTCTGACGTGACGGCCATGTAGATTTAGGCATAAGGCGTTGGTGACTATCTAGGGGAGGGGTGCTGTAGCGGTGTGACGAACTTTTCCTTGCACAAGCGACTTCTTGGAGGTGGAGAATTATTGATTGCCCAAAATTTTATTGGGTCCATAAAAAATGAATTTTTTCATCACAAAACTTCAAAAAAATCGTAATTTTTGGCCATAAAACTGTAGAAAATGTATTTATGGCTCGAAGCACGGGGAAAATTGACATTTTTGACCATTTTTGTTTCAAAAATCTTTTTTTTCATTAAAAAATTAGAACACTCAATGGGTAGCCATATGGCCGACTATTTCTGGGAGGTTCCAATGGCACTTCCCCACTTCCCTACCAATTATGTATATGGTTTAAGCTCTTCACCATTATTTGTATCTGCTCTAACCAAGGCAGGGGTCGCCAGAAGCCTGTGTATCTAAAGTGCAACCCTGCACTTGGGTCAAATGTTTGAAACCTCATTTTTCACAATCTTCCTGTTATGAAATCAAACATGACCAGTTGCAATGATGATTGTGATGAAAAGTTCAGGGGCCGGTATTACTATAAAGCTAGAGCTTAAGTTTGAGCTGGAGCTTAAGACCGTCTTGGTTATGCTGGAGCTTAAGTCGGTATTACCAAAAGTTTCAGCTATATTTCTATATCAGCTTAACTATATTTCTATATCTTTTGTGTGGAAAGTTAAGATGGAACCTGGTTAAGCTACACCTTAAGTCGGTATTACTAAGAAGTTAAGCTGCAGCTTAGCGAAGCTGTTGCTGAGCCCCAACTCAAGCTCCAGCTTAACCTTTTGCGTATGTTTTACGTTGGAAGTTAAGCTGTGGCTTAGCCTTTTGCGTCGCCATTTTTTGTGCCTTTATGATGTTTATTAGTTTATTTTGTCTCTACTATTATTTTCTTCTGTGTGCATAATCCGACAATAGTACTTAGTAAAGTGATCGATCGGAGGGCCAATTTTTCCTCCGGCCAGAGGCCGGAGCCGGAGGAACTTTTACTTCCGGCTCCGGCTGGAGCCGGATGCCGGATGAGGCCAGAGGTATAATAAAATATAGTGCCACAAATGTGGTACCTAAACTTGAAATTCATCAACATTTTATTTTCTGAACTACATCATTCATTTCCAGACGAACTGAGTTCATCACCACTACTTTCACTTTGACTGCTACTGCTGTCGGCTTCATTTCTTGAGTCAGTAGGAGGCGAGTTGGTTGAAGAAAATGGCAACGTGAAGGAATTGGCGCATTGATTTTTTCCAAAAAATTTTCCGAGGGAAAAATTTTTTGTTAAATATCGAGATAAAATATTGAAGATTAGCAATTAAAACATAAAATAATACGTTTAAGAAGATGAAAACTATTATAGATTAAGTAAGTGGAGGTAGACATGCTAAAAGCCTGAGCTAGGTTATACATAATAATGATTATCAAATTTATAATCGACACGAATCGCCGGAAAATTTTTCCCTTCCAAAATGCATCTTTTCTCTATCCCAAAAATTCTGTACCAGGGCAGAAATTGCAAAAAAAGGTCTGCGCAAAGTTTAAAAACTCTGCACTCTGCAGAAAAAAACACTGGAGTAAAACCAACATGTGATTAATCATTTATTATATCAGAATGAACCTGATAAAAACCTTCGGCCTCGGGCCACTTTAGAGAGTACCGGAGGTCAGAAAATAGGCCCGATTCGCCGGAGGCTGGAGCCGGAGACGGAGCTCTGGTCGATCACTAACCTAGTACCTATATGCATTGAACATATTGAAAAACACTAACATAAATAGCATATATGTGTAAATAAAGCGATTAGGCGTTATCGATTTTCTAGGAAAAGTTTCACGAATTTTGTCGTCATCTTTTTTGTTGTCAGTTTTTTGTCAGATTACCAATTGAAAAATGAGATAATAACAATCATAGAATGTTGAAACCCAATTCAGAAGTGAGATAGCCGACTTTCATCGATTTCTAGGATTTAATCAGTGACAAACAGGAACAGTAGGTATCAGCGGTCAGTTTATAAAATTTTATTAATCATTCGCGGAATCGAGAATGTTATTTTATTTAATATTCGGGGAATTGAGACCTTCGGGGAATAGCGGCTTTTTGGGAATGAGGACATAATCAAAAAGATGACAATATTTTTGGAAAAACAAATGTAGACATTTCCCTCACAGAAAACATAATGAGGTTGCAAATGAAAAAAGCTAAACAAAATTTTTTTATACACATGTGGATTGTATACACATGCAAACTGGATGTTTTTGGGGGGTATTCCCATGTGAGCAATTCCCAAGTGAGTGATTCCCAAGTGAGAGATCCCGTGTGAGCGATTCCCAAGTGATCGATTCTCAAGTGAGCGATTCTCAATTGAGTGAATTCCCAAGTGAGCGAATTCCCAAGTGAGCGATTCCCATGTGAGCGACTTCCAAGTGAGCGAATTCCCAAGTGAGCGATTCCCATGTGAGCAATTTCCAATTGAGCGAAATCCCAAATAAACCAGGCGATTCCAAACGAGCGATCGGGAAAGCAGTAACACTTTCTTCATATTTACCTTCTTTACCTTATATGTTTCATTGTATGTATTTCTTGTTTCTTTGTGTGTATTGAAATGTTTTCATTTATGCATGTTTTTACGTTTTCTTTTGTCCCTGCTTTCTTTCATTTTCGTTTTTCTTCTCATCTAATTTTTTCTTTTTTGCTCATGAAACAACTATAAGTTCACATTTTTAATAAGCATAGTCCCCCGTATAGTTCTTGTACAATTCGGCACGCTCTATTTTCTACATAATTTTATCCTTTGTGATTTTTCTTCATTATTTTTCATCCTAGTTTTTTGCTTTCAATCTCTACTGATTTTTTCTTTTTTGTTCTTTTTCACATTTTTTTCCTTCTTTCTTGCTGCTTTCTCTATGTTGCTTCTTCTTTCTTGTCACTGTCTTCATGTTTTCTGTCTTTTTGAATGCTTTTCCACCTATTTTCACGTATTCTTCATGCCTTCATTTTTGTTGACGTTTCCTTTCTCTCGATGTTTTGTTTGTTTCAGCATTCTTTTGTTTATGTTTTTTATGAAGATTTTCACACTTACAACGATGAAAGACTCAGGCATGTCGAACTGTACAAAATTATACAGGATTCTAGGGTTATTCGAAATGACAACTTGTAAGGTGTTTTTTCATGAGAAAAAAAGAAGGAAGTAGATGGCAAGAAAAACGAAAAGGAAAGAAAGCAGAGACAAAAGATGAAAACGTTAAAACATGCATAAACGAAAACATTAACAATACACCCAGAAAACGAAAGAAAAAAGAAATACATACAAAGGAAAATGTTAGGTAAAGAGAGAAAATACGAAGAAAGTGTTATTACATTCTCGATTGCTAGTTTGGAATCGCTCAATTGAGAATTCGCTCACTTGGGAATTCGCGCACTTGGGAATAGACCTTTTTGGAGATCCATGTTGTTTAGTCAAAGCTAAAAATAACCTTGTGATACCTGGAGCAATTTTGGTTTCCTATTCTAAGCATGTAAAAGATCACGAGAAGGATTTTCTCAGGATTCAAAGCTCGCCGGATAGGCTGCACTATATACCTCCGCCAAATACTGTAACTCGAGTCCACTCGCGGATAAGGACACCTGTCATGGATACAGTTGCAGACGTCAATGCACTGATACAGTGGGATGAAGTTTTATTAACAACCAAAAATAATTGAACAATAATAAACAAAAGTTCCGGTGGAGGGATTTGCAGGCTAAAGGCCCTGTCATACTTCACCGCGCGGCGCCGTGCGGTACCGCACGGCGCCGCGCGGCGAAGCATGACAGGGCCTTAACTCCGAGCTTGGAATGCACACGATGCAATAGATGCCAGACATCCAAAAGGAAATGGCACAAATTGAACACTGGACGGAAATACATAAATAATGAAAAACACAGAAGGATAAAACTGCTTAAACGAAAATCATTTGCATAAAACAAAAAAGAATGAGCAAAGTTATACAGAAAAAGGCCACTATATTTATGTAAAAATGTGCACAAAAAAGTTTATCACGTGAAAACTGGGGTAAAAAGATAAAGAGGCATGTGTCAGGCAGGCTCACTACAGATTTCATCCCCAATTTCTAGGATTAAGATCGGCAACTGCTGGCGACAAAAATCTTAAGATTTTCCCACTCCTGAATTTTGCACAACTTTTCACGTGCGTAACACCGTTAAATTCTGGAACACAGAAGCTTTTGAAATGTTGGAAAATTTGTACTCTAGAAATTACTTGTAATATTGTCGATTCAAATTTTCAGTTTAAAAATAATGGCATTAAATAAATAAATAAAGAAAGAAACGTCAGAAAAATAAATCATATTGATCAAAATCAAATTTTCACTATATTTTCAAAAGGAGTGTCGTTTTCTTCACTCTAGATCACCTGGAAATGCATCTTCTCATCAATGCAAGCAGTAGAAGCCCGCGCCCAAGAAATGTCCGTATTGTGGAGAAATACCCAAAAACTTTTCTGAGCCGTCAAAAAAAACTTTACACTGTGAAGGAAGAAACTTGGACTAAAGAGATTGTGATCACAAGTCATCTAAGTACTGTTGGAGCTTATGTCATATGAAGTCAATGGAGTCATTCTAAAATCCTTGAATGCTTTATACAACGCTAATGGATTTTATGACATTCTGACAAATTCCCACTTTTGATTCAGTCTCAAACACAAATTTCATTTTTCAATTCCTATTGTAGATTACCACGGTCCAGTTTTCGCTCTCTACGACAAGTCCTTCGTGGAAGATGGTGAAGAAGTCATCTTGAATTGCCCAGATTTGAACCCCAGGTACACAAATGTGCCGCACGACAAACAAATTGTAGTTTGGTCGAAAGGCAAAGAAGCTGGTGATAAAATCCTAGAAAATGGTACTCCAAATGAGGTGAGAAAATATGACATGGTGCTTCTATAACTTTTGAGCCAAATTTTCCCACAGGCATATTCTGATGTTTGATCCAAGATAAAGTCGAATGTGAAATAAACTCGACGCCAGATCATACTTTAAAAAGTTGCAAAATTTTCATTAAGCATTTTTAAAGCATAGAGACATGACTACAAGTCATACGGAATTTGGGAAGGGGACCTTGATTTTTTTAACAATAAATTTAAAAATGAGTGTGATACTTGGATTTTGCATGACTTATTAAAAACACGCACCACAAATAAAATTTTGCATCGTGATATCCAAAATTGGAGTTTTACATAGTAATATCCAAGATGCAATGAAAAATCGAGCAATAATCAGTCTTGAAATTTCAAGATTCAACACACAAGCCACCAATTTGTAACTTGATTAGAAAAAAAGTAATCAAACGCCTTTTGATTAAAGGAAAGAAAACTTGGATTATTTCTGGAAATTGTTGCATTTCAAGAGAGAAAAACAAACATTTTTGATGTTTTTCGCTAAAATCTTGACAAATAAAATTTTTTATGAGGAACCGAAATATTCATTAGATTTCCATCAAAAATAATCTGCCCTATAGCTAAACCCTGTACAAAAACTAGAGGGAAATCTACCTGGAAGAGTTTTCTCTAGTAGCCTAATTTCATTGTTTTTCGAATAGTTTAAAAAAATTTGATGGGCGGAGCAGTAGGTGGAGATTAGCAAATGCACTTGATTATAATTTGTCGGTGATCTTAATTTTTTCATCTTGATTTCAAAAAAGTTATTATCAACAAGTAATCAATATTTTTACCTTTTTGTAACCCATTCGCTACTATATTCCTGATGTGTTGAATAAAAATTTGACGTTTGTATCACGATCTTTAATATCAATGAGTCATACGGAACTTCCAACCTACTTTTCAAGTATCAAATTCGTTTCTCGAGGCATGAAGAAAAGGTCAAGTGGCCCTTTATGTATCCCCCATATTCACATAGTTATCTCCAACCAATGTTCAAGAATACTTATTGCAAACTTTTGCATACAGACTCATATTTTCAAACTCGAAAACATTTTTGTGATACTAATTTTCATGCATAATGTCATACTGTCATTAAAAAAGCTACAAATAATTATCGTTTCAATTACGTTAAGTCCGAATTCAAAATTAGTGAAGATCGCAGAACTATGACTATACCGAAATTCCACGAAAGAAACATCAATTACTTTTGTTCGGTATCCTACGATGGTAAAGAGCGAGTCAATATGTACCAATTTAATCAGAAAAATGGTGAGTGAGGCTGATTGACTGTGGCGAGGATACAACTTTTTGGTCATGAAACTAATTACTCTTGTTTTCTAGAAGAAACAGATAGTCAAACGGACACAATTAAAGAGGGTAAGTTTAAACGTAAATGTATAGTTTTTTAAAAACATTTGATCAGATATATACATAGATACAAACAAATAACAAAATGACCTCTAAATTGATATATTTTCATTATAATTCTTAACTTTCACAATCCTAAAATTTTTGGAATATGCTAACATTTCAAGCTTTTCAGGCAATAATCTTGTCCTAGATGGTGCCACTTGTACTCAATAAACGTTAGTTAGATACACCTAAAGGCAGGGCACATAACAATTATCAAGCAAGGTTTGCAAGCAAGCGATATTCATTCTTCTCAATTTTTCAATAGTCCAATGGATTTCTTTGGCAGGTTTTCTGATTTTTTCCTGATTTTCATGCTCCATGTCAGCTGACAAGTAGTCCATTGCTAAACACTTTATTTGATCTGTTTGATTATCATTGAAAAAATAGATCTTCTACCGAAGGTCAAGCGAAGTCGACATGCAACAACTGATTTTCATGTTTCATGCCAGCCAGCATGTAATCAATTGTTATGTACTTTGTTTGACATTTCTAGTTACTGCTGAAGAAACAGATCGGAGGTTAGTCGACACAAAATTCATTATAAATAGGTAAAAAAACACCATTATGATAAGCACCAGCACCAGCACAGGTACTTTGGCAACTCAGGCATTAGCAGCAGTAAAAAATGTCGCACTGGGACATCACTAATAAAAATGGTAATGTACTTCATTATAACACAGAAAATACAATAATATTCACAACATAACAGCTGGGGTGCAAAATAAGTTTATTTTTTCGAAAATTTCAGAGGTATTTCCGGTAGCAGTAGCCTCACCCTGTATATTCTATATCTTCTCCACAAATTAATATTCATTTCAGCATCAGGAAATGGCCACAATAGACAGCCACAGTTCAATTATGACGACGAAGAATATGATTAGTGCGGTTTGAAAGAAGATTAGTTCAGATAGACTATAACTTTAATTATTGAGAAATTATGCTTATCTCTGATAATATATACCTGTTGTCAATCAAAATTCCAAATCGTTGACATTTTGGAATCATGAAGGTGTCTTTATCAATAAATTTTTGTTAGCTATTAATAAAACAGATTGAAATCTGCAAAATAATACGCAAATTCGTTGAATGAAAAAAAATATTCCGCAAATTACAGCAAAAGTAACAATCGTTACCTTTTCGAAAAACTCTAAAAAATTCAAAACAATTTAAATTGAACATCAAGTTCCAAAAAACCAGCATAATGCCGAGAAAAAAGACAAAATTTTTAAAACGGCTTCAAAAATACTTCAGGAAAAGCAAAACTGGTGAAATTTAGCTGATCTGGAAGCTGAATTTCTCGTAAAAAATGTATTGATGAAAAGTATAGCCATTTTGTAAATCCCGGAGAGCAGCGAGGAATGGAAACACTCCAATTTAGCCTGCAGAGGGTACTTACCAAAAATTTTTCTATACGAAGTAAAAGAACTTTTTATAGTAAATTACTCATTTCTGAGCTTAGTGAAGCAAACTGCATACTTTTCTGATGAATAATCCCAAAGTTACATGGATTGGAAATTTGCATATGCTGAACTTTAGGATTTAAGGTTAACTTACTTACTTCGTATATTCATCGTCGTATGGAATAGAAATCGTCAAGAGTATGGTATGTGGAAATTATGAATTGCTCTGGAGGCTTGTTAGGCTCGGCTCCATGTAAGTGGTGATGTTCATTCGTGGATGCAGATGAGTGGTTGTGCCCGAAAGGTGAATGCAGGATAGGGGACATCAATTTGGGGTCGATTTTGACTGATAGCTGGGCTCTGGACAACAAAATCTGTATTTCTGGCGGATTTTGGTGTCTCAAGGGCGAGCTCAAGCCTAAACTAGGCTTAGGGGTGCACCGACAATTGAGCGCTGACAATTGAGCACCGACAACTGAGCGCCGGACAATTGAGCGCCATGACAGCTGAGCTCCGAAAACTGAGTGTCGACAACTGAGCGCCGACAACTGAGCGCCGGACAACTGAGCGCGGACAATTGAGCACCGACAACTGAGTGCCAGACAACTGAGCGCCATGACAATTGAGCGCCATGACAACTGAGCACCAGACATTTGAGCGCCGACGACTGAGCGCCAGACATTTGAGTGCCGATAACTGAGCGCCGACTATTTAATGCATTATAATTGAGCGTTTTTTTCATTTACTGAGCGCTACGGAATACTAGCATTTCAGTGATTATCTACCATAATGATTATCTACCGTAATGTATATATGTCCATACGTCTAATATTATGGATCAAACAAATATGGTCATTTTTGATTCGTATGACGAAGCCTAAGCCTAAGCCCCTAAGCCTAAGCCTAAGCCCCTAAGCCTATGCCCCTAAGCTTAAAACCTTAAGCCTAAGCCCCTAAGCCTAAGCCCAAGCCTAAGCCTAAGCCTAAGCCTAAGCCTAAGCCTAAGCCTAAGCCTAAGCCTAAGCCTAAGCCTAAGCCTAAGCCTAAGCCTAAGCCTAAGCCTAAGCCCAAGCCCAAGCCTAAGCCTAAGCCTGAGCTTAAGCCTAAGCCTAAGCCTAAGCCTAAGCCTAAGCATAAGCCTAAGCCTAAGCCTAAGCCTAAGCCTAAGCCTAAGCCTAAGCCTAAATGCAAAATAGTTACTTCAAACTGATTGGGTTATTTATCTGACATTAAATAGTCGGCGGTCAGTTGTCGGCGCTCAGTTGTCGGCACTCAGTTATCTGGCGCTCAGTTGTCTGGCGCTCAGTTGTCTCGGTGCTCAGTTGTCGGCGCTCAGTTGTCGGCGCTCAGTTGTCGGCGATCAGTTGTCGGCGCTCAGTTGTCGGCGCTCAATTGTCGGCGCTCAATTGTCGGGTCAGGAGGCTTAGGTATAGGCTTAGACCATAGCTCAGGCAAAGTCAGGCTTAGGAAATATGCAATGAATCCGCCAAAAAAGGTGAATTCCACCAACAGCAATCTGTCTTCTAGTTGGAAAAATTGCACAGTCTGCATCTGTCCCCCATCTGTCATTAATACAATTCTGTCATCTGCTTTCGAGAGCGAATTCCACTTTTTAAACTGACTTTTTCTACCCTTTTGCTAATCTGTTGCTTCACTAGAGAGCAAAAGTTCTCCTTCATTCTGTGGGCCATCCTAAACTAATAGTAAATTACAATCTGGAGCCCAAAATATAAGAAATCGAATCGTAATCCAAGGTATTTGTAACAGTCCAATTATCCCACTCTCTCGTCCGTAGAGGTTGACTATTAATAAATTGTTTTGAGTCTGGGACAAAACAATAGACAATCGTTGATTAAAACTAAAATAATAGAGGATTCAACCCATACAAAAAAGTCACAGGACAGTTGCTATCAAATACAAAATTGAAAAGAAAGGCACTGAAATTTTTTTTGAGTTTTCGTGGGAACACCAGTACCGATTTTTCCCATAGCTGGAAAGGCAGCTCTCAAAGGACTATACAGTCGTAAGTGCCCACTTTACATGGGAGGCGCTCTTTGCGTGCTATTGCTACCTAGTGTAAGTCTTATTCCACAGGCTAGCTTCTGCCTGGCAGAGCAGGACTTGTTCAGCTATCTACTAACAAATGGAATTGGCCAATCTCCTTATCTGCTGCACCGTACTGCCGAGAAGCTAACAACTGAGTGAACCCAACCGCAAGCAGCATTGTAACGATCAGATTTGTGTGAGGTACTTTACTTTCAACCAATGGTCGATACGACGGGGACGGAATAATGGGACGGGCGCGGGCGGTACGATAATACGGAAATACATGAATGATCGACGGTTGCTTGAACGTCGTCAATACAAAAATGGACGGCACGTTTGCTTGCAAATAAAATACATGACACAGTTTAATTGCTTTCGAAGACGGTTGCTTGCAAATAAGGGAACGGCCGTGGATCAAAAGCGAGACCAATACAACAATCTAACAACTAACTAAATCACGCTTTGCTTCTTCTTTTATACGACGTTTTGGCCACTCCCTGAGCGTCGCGGGAGGTCGTGCTTCTGTCCATCTTCTTCCGCCAATCGTCGTTTCCTGCTACACTTTTTAAGCTTACTTAGTTATGCCTCTCTAATGCTTTCCTGGTACTGTATGCTTTCTGTGCTTCGCTTGCTTTCTACGGTGGGCTTGGCCACACCTCTGTGCTTCTGTGCATGCTTCCTGTATCGGTTTCTCTGAATACACATGTTTTGTGGGGCCGCCGCTACCGTTACACTTGAGACTACTGTCTGGCGGGGCTTCTACGTATTTTACTGTGTGCAGGTGTTGTTTACGATTTTTACAGGGGATTACTGTAGCTCTGGAATGTGTAGTTTAGTGTAGGTTCTAGGGGAACAGCTGCCGTTTGTGCAAATTAATTGGGGCATCTTAATTGGGCTACCGGGGTGTGAACGGATCAAAATAAAGTACTTCACGTAATTTTGTAGGAATGTTTGGGTGTGAATCCCAGACACCCTTGAGACGATAAAATGGCGAAAATGAAATAATAACTAATAAATGTCTATCACATACAGTATGCTACATATTTACAGTACTGCTTTAGCAGGTACGTTACAGCATTCCAAGCTTGCCTATATCAGAATTCATGACTACATAATTCATGACATACATAATTCATGACATGATCTACAGCAAACTCAGTTTCATCATCAATTATCTGTTTCATCATTGTTTTGTCTTTTTTGCCTCGCTTCAAAGGCACATGTCCTCCAGCATAAAAAACTAAACGGAAGAGTATTTGAAAAAAGTTAAAGGTCAAAAGCTGTGACCAGATTGGAATCAGCATTCGATCTGCATAATCTGCAATGTGTTGATTGGAATTCCATGAAGGAAAACGCTGGGAAGCAAAATACTTGAAATTCGTTTTTTTCTGACACATTTTATGCGTCTAATTATATGTATTTTCACTTTTTTGGTTGTTTTTCGCTCGCATGTTGCTTGTTGGCCCCCCTTTTTCTTGCTGTCTATTGTAGCTGCGTGAAACATCTGATTTATAACTTTGGTTACTGTATATCAGTACCGCCCAATAAATGTCGTTTATCAACAATTGGCTACAAACTCTGCTCACTTGAAGTTCAGGAACTACCGATTTGAGCAATTCACACAGTAACTTTCATTTCGTCATCACAATCGTCTTTGTCGAAGTCATTTTTATTCGACCTGTCCTCATCGCTCAAAACACTGTTGTGCTTCACATCAACTATTAACAAGAGTCTACAACATTAAATCATGAACGAATCACAGAATTTTAGAACTATAGCAATATGAGACACCCGCTCCCCACACCTGCAAAATTTATTGACCCCTGTAAGATGAAAGGTCGTGTTTTCCTAGAAATTCGAATTATTTATTATTCCCACGAAATGATTAATATTATACTCATCAGAGCCTAAATTTAAGCCCGAATGCCTGACCCGCCCCGAAATATAGGCTTCGGGCTAAGCCGGATCGACCTATTTTCATAAGCCCCAAGAAGCCTGAGAAAGCCCGAAAAATTTTGATGTACAAGATACAGTTTTTAATTATGTTCGTTATCAAATAAATTTTGTTCGTGACACCTAATTTTTTAGTGTATCTGGGATTTTCATTAATTTTATGTGACTATTCCTTGATTGTTGTATCATGTTCAACTAAAAGTGCAATGATGAGTAATATGAAATACCAAATGAAATTACATTTACACAAAAATTGGAAGTCGGACTTCAGGGGTCGAGCTTCGGGCCTTAATTTTTCAATCGAGCAAGGCCGGGCCCAATGGTTAAAGACCGATTTTGGACTGGGCTGGGTTCGGGCTTTTAAAAAAAATTTCGAGCTGGGCCGGCCCGAAATTCCAAGCCCGATTCAGGCCCTAAATTGCTAATATAAGAACCGCAGTGGCGAGTGGCCAAAAAGCCATTGAACGATGTAAGACGAAAGATATGACGCTGAGAAAACACAATTTCACCCAATCTGTTTTTGGTTCTGTACAAAGTATAGAAACAGGAAAAGATAATTTACTGAGAATAATTACAAACCAAGAAAATCTAAAAAACCTGATAAGCAACAAGGGCTAATTTCATTGAAGCTCTAGCTGAGTGCAGCTTAAGCTTAGCTTACCTGAATATGTTATACCATTGCGGTGAAGGAGCAGCCATGCTGCAGCTTAATTCAAACACACAAAACATATCGGCAAAGTTAAGCTGCAGCTGAGCTGAACCTTAATGGCAATATTAAAACAAACAGTGTTAAGCTACAGCTCAAGCTGCGGCTTAGCTAGAAATCGAGTCAATTTGATGAAATCGGCCCAAGAAGTTAAAAGAGTATAAAAACTAACACATCAAGTTTTACTATGAATGATGAGTTGGAAGGACGTTTTGATCCTCAGGTTGAATTATCATTAGAAATTAATCTAATTTTTCGAACTATCGTTTTGGTCATAAATGAATTTGATACGTTTCCTTGAATTTTGGGAGTCTGAATGGATTTCTACTGATAGTTGAAGTCGTCCTTAAATAGACTATGTACAACAATAGTTAAAAATAGAAAGAATAAGGAAATATGAGTAAAATTCAATTAATTCCATGACGTGAAAAAAATCATTTTTAAGACATACATGAACCTAACAATATTTATTTGCACTGTTTTTTGCCAAAAACTGCGCTAGTGTCATCTAAAAGGGATAAAATCCAAGGAAAAGTTTAACTGATTCAATCTGAATTCCAGAAAAATTTGGAGTCTGCTTAGGGCAAAGCAAAACTTGTAAAGAGCCAAACAACACACATTTTCTCCAATCCTGTTTAGAATTTGAGATTCGTTTTTCTAGTAGCCACTATTAGACTTTTGAACGTTATCTCAGCTCTCAACAAATTGAGATTATGATGACAGTAAACATTATTTACGAATTAATTGTAGAATCGAAAATATCTATGTGGCTTTTATATTATTCCAAGCACTGTGTATTTACTCATTGAATAACAAAAATTCAAATTTAGGTCAAAATTCTTGTAACAGAAAATTCTGTCTGGGAGTAGAATTTTCGAACACAGAAGATATATTGTCAACATGCGGTTGGCTACTGTTGCTTTTGCATTTTTGTCATTTTTTATGGAAGGCAGTGTTTCAAGTAAGAACAAATAAATTAAGATTTCCTTAAACTGCTTACCATGAAACTGGAATATTTTTACGTTTCCTGCTGAACCATGCATCATACAGCTCAAGTAACCCTTAATTTTTGCGCAGTAGATGCTGTCCAATTCAGTGATGATATAATTGTCGTTATAAAAAGTTCTTAGATTCTTTTCAAAACGAAAAGTGAAAAATTTAATTTGAACTTTATTTGATAAAATTACTTTTTACTGCAAAATTTGAGGTCATTTTCATACCTGGATACTGTTCCTCAACTTTTCTTTCCAGGTAGATATGGAGGTCCATCATTGGAACGCTTCGACGAGTCATGTGTGAAATATGGAGACCGCGTTAAACTGGTATGCCCGGACTTCGAACCCGAAGGCGTTTCTTCAAAACCAACAATGCTTTGGTCGAAAGGAGAATATTGGGGCGAAAAAAATCTGAAAAATGGTGTGCCTAACGAGGTGAGTAAAATTGACAGAAATGGATTTTTTCCTGCATGCTCTATAATTTTCTTCAGTCCGATTTCGAAATAAGTGAAGACAATCGAACTATGACCATTCCAAAGTTTGTGGAACAAAACGTTTCTTATTACTGTCTGGTTTCGTATGATGCAGATCGGAAGAGGGTTGGTATGTACATGTTCTATCCAAAAGATGGTGAGTATTATAATGTGTGTCTTCTCGTAGTAATGTCTGCTGAAAAAATAGGCGTGGTCTGGGGATTTAACCCTGGACCTTGTGGTTTCTGTTCCCATGTGATAACCAGGACCTTGTTTATGTAAAGAGGACTTACTCCAATACTTCAATCCTGAGGCAGAATTAGAGTGCAACAGTTCAGTCAATCCCAATCTCAACAATAGATCACCTGCTTCAGTTTACTTGAAGTGCAAATGATCCTAACAGTCTCTGAGCTCAAAGAATTCAAATCAATGGGAAGTAAGCAAGGAAATTGAGTTTAAATGTAGATTGGCACACAGGGTTGGTACTCGAGAAATCCGGATTCTCACCAACATTCCCTCCACTGCAAGATAATCAAAAAAGTCTGTTCGATGGTGAACGTTGTATTTTGGGACGATAAATCCACAATATGTTATGAAATATTGGACGGTCTGGCTCACTTTCACAATCACAAAACTACGGATGACCAAAATGCAGAATGAATGACCAATTCGTGCGTCGTGCAAGTAGGTTTTGTCGCTCTTTGCATCAAATTTGACTAATCTACATAACCATTGAGATATACCATCTTCATCCCCGATGCAACCAACACTAATCTCAGTCTGTGGGTCAGAAGAAGAACACAAAGTCTGCAGATGAGAGATAGCCAGGAGTGACCACAATCCACGGAGTTTCAACCTATATCATTCTAAGGGACCAACTATACTTCGTCGCACCGCGCCTTACGGTGCCATACGGCACGTAAACACAGCAGCTACTTATCATGCACCGTACAGCAGGTAAGTATAGCAGCTGCTTATCATTCTCATTTACTTATTATCATTTACCACCGTACGGCGTGAGATATAGCAGCCACTCATCAGGCTCTGTACGGCACCGCATGACGCCGTACTGCGCGTGCGGCGAAGTATAGCCGCACAATTTGGTGCCGTGCAGCACCCTATGGCACCGTACGGCGAAGTATAGTTGGCCCATACCTATAAGAGGCCTGACCAGTTGGGGGGGAGGGTAAACCCAAAATTTTGGAGGTGAGGGTCCCAACTTTTCCAAAATTTTGGGGGGGGGGGGTCGAAAAAAACAAAAAAAGTCGAAAAAATTTCGAAAATTTTCTCCAAAAAAGCCATTTTTTCCAATTTTTCCGAGTTTGGGGTGGGGATGGCTATAGGGTTGACCAGGTTGGGGTTGAGGATCCCGACATTTGGGTATTGGGCTGGACCAAGTTGGGGGTGGTGGTCCCCCCCAACCTCCCCGCAATTACAGGCTAGCACATGCCTAACATAAGTATTAATAAAATTTAAACCAAGAATAAATCTACCAAAATAGCTAAAACATCTAGTTTCTCAATTTGAGTTGGTAATTAATAAGGAGAGTTTTCTTTATTTATGTACACTTAAAACACTTATGTGAGCAGCCAGCCAAACAAATAGGACAAATAAAATACAAAAAAGGGGGCCAGGCCATAAGGCATGTTATAAACATAGCAAAATAAAACAACAAGGGTGTTCTCGTCCTATTGGTCTATTGAATCTAGCTACAGTAGCTATCACGAGAATGGTCTGCTGCGGCCGATCTGGTCCAAACCTGCAGGCAATTTTCACTGTTTTCAAACAGGCGAACTTTACCTGAATTGGTGAAAACGCACTACAACGTGCGTGACAGTTCGAGTTGTGGTTGCTGCTTTGGATATTCATGTCCACGATCAAGTTTGATGGATCAAGGACCACCAGTGCTGAGGAAACATCTTCCATTTGCTCTGGACTCCTGGAAGCTAGAGGCGGTCGGTGACCTTGCGACTAATGTCCACATGCGACTGAAAAAATAGGAAAAGAGCTCCCATACACAATTGGTTTGAAGTCGAAGTGACTTTTGGGGTCACTCTAAACAAAGAACTTGTAAAGCCCCATTCGCAGGTCAAACTGGCGACTGTTGCTAATGAATCGACGATGTTGTATTTGTAAATTTGGTCGGGCGTTGATGAATCGTCGGCAGGATTCGGATTCCGAGGTTGCGTCCTTAATGTACGTGTTTCCCACACCCACGTTTACCCGATAGCCTAATTACTTGTACTTAAACCCCAACACTAATTATCCCAACAATTAAGGAAGAGTCTAATTTCCTTAATTGTCTCCCTTAACACGTAAGATTAAAAGGCGAGAGTTTTCTACCTTTTTATATTACGCAATAAAACAAAAAAAACACTTACGTACACAATGGATCAACTCCCACGCACTGGGACAAAAAAGAGAAAGAGTGGCGTCGTGGGAGGCGGCTAATGGTGAACTAGTGGTGGCCAGCGAGGCACACAACTAGTGTATAAAAACGAACAAAATATTAATCAATAACAAGGAATGAGAGAGACCAGCGCATGCGTACCAACGTGTGCTACAGTAAGACGGCTATTAATGGTCCGCGTTGCTCTCTCCACTTGCCACCTGCGGGCCTCAAACGGGCTTTGACAAAACGACGAAAATCAGCGGAAAACACACTACAACAACGACAGTTGCCAATTTTTAACCCTGTTCAAAAGCGTGAGACTTCTAATGGATCTTGATTGGGCTATTCAGAGGTTCGTCGATATCCATAAAGTATTATCAAGGTGAAGTCAAAAATACCAGTTTGACACATCGAGAAAAGCTGTGCTTTCTGTGCTCAGTAGGTGAAAAATTAGTGGCAGTCCTGAAAAATAAAACAGATTTCTTTTACCCGGATTTCATGGCCTAATTCTGGGATGAAAATTGGCGACTGCCATCAAAGATCACCAACAGTCGGCAATCATCACCAATAGATTGTAATTGGGAGTATGGGAAATAATCACTGACAAAATCGCGGAAATCCTCGATAGTCCCAGACTAAAAAAGTATAATTTTTTCTTTGCTGAAATCGTAAAATCGGAAACAATTGTAAATGCAGTTCTCACAGAATAAGTGATATATGGCGACTATCCCGAAAAATCGGTGACTGTCGCTGATCAAAAATCCTGGCATTTTTAACTTTTGAAAAAGACGTGTATGAATTGTGTCATTCAGACAAAAGTCAGTTTTACACGACTTCCATCATTCATTCAGCTCTGAATTCTTCATTCTTGCGTACAATAAGTGTGTTTTCAGAATAAGCTAATGTTGTGCTGCAAGCTATATTCAACTCGAAGGACGAACAGGAACAATGAGAAGATTTGGCGCATTCTCACATTACACAATACATTTCAAGTCGTCACAATACATTTCAAGCGCAAAAAAATCTGGCGTAGAAAAATTCAAGGCAAAATGTGAGACTCTGTTCAAAATGGAGATACACTATTTCAAGTGGGTTTTCGGATAGATCTCAATTGAACCCGTTGAGTTAGATCAAAAAATTCCTGCTCATCACGAGATGCCATAATCTTGACAACGTCATCAAACACCCATTTCAATGGGGTCGAATGCTTCCTGATTGAGTACTCCCTTCCCAACCGTAGCCTACGGCGGTATATGGCCACAATTGAATGGAAACTGGTATTCTAAAAAGTCATGTTGAAATTTGGGATAGATTTGCAGACCTATGGTAGCACTGCGCCACATAGTATAGCTAAAATGGAAAACTTCGTTTAAAAAAAATTTTGTTCCTGGCCATCTCGGTGTAATGGTTACCACCTCAAACTACTATTCTCAAGAACCAGGTTAGATCTCAGGTGTAACACAACCTTTCATACTTATGGGGTTGATCATGTAGGAAGGCTTGCAGTACTTCTTGCTAGGGTCCACTTAGCCTAGTTAGCATCTTGATGATTAGGTGCAGCAGATAAAAGGGTGTGTCTGTTTCATTACTGAGCTATGTAGTTGAACAAGTCCTGCTTCGCCAGGTAAAAATTGGCCCTGTGGTATGTGGACTCCACTAGGTTGAAAAAAACAACCAAAAGGGGTCTATTTACAACTGATCGATCCTGAATTGAGCGAATTGCCAGGTGAGCGAATTCCCAACTGAGTGATTTCCAAGTGAGCGATTCCCAATTGAGCGAATTCTCATGTGCGCGAGTTCCGATTGAGCGAATTCCCGAATGAACGAATTCCCAAATGAGTGAATTCTCAATTGGGCGATTTCAAACGAGTGATAGAGAATGCAATAATATATTGTTCACATTTTGCTTCTTTACATTATATTTTTTAGTATATAGTGCTTTCTTATTTCATTCTCTGTCTTGCAATTATGTTTTCGTTTATGTATACTTTTGTATTTTTCTATTTTGTCTCTACTCTCTTTCATTTTCTTTTTTTGTGATCTACATTTTTCTTTTTTCTCATGAAACAATACATTACAAGTCGTCATTTTCAAAAAGCATTGTTTCCCATGTAATTGTTATACAATTCGGCACGCTCTATTCCCTATTTAATTTTATCCTTTGTGATTTTTTTTCATTCTTATCTACCTTTTATCTCAATTTTTTGTTTTTTCTTCGTCTCTATCTTTTTCCATTCTCCCGATTTTTTCTGTTTTGTTCTTTTTTCTTTCTTCCTTGCTGCTTTTTCTATCTTGCTTCATCTTTCTTGTCTCTTTTTTCATGTTTTTTTCTTATAATGCTTTTCCATCTATTTTCACATATTCTTAATGTCTCCATTTTTGGTTGACGTTTCCTTTCTCTTGATCTTTTCTTTCTTCCTGCATTCATTCGTTTATATTTTTTATGAAGATTTTCACATTTACAAGCATGAAAGACTCAAGCATGCCGAAGTGTTCAAGAATTAAACGGGACTCTACGATTATCTAAAATGGCAACCTGTAATGTATTGTATCATCATAACCAAAAAAGAAAGCACAGACAAAAAATAAAACGAAAAAATACATAAACGAAAACATAAGCAATACACACAGAAAACGAAAAAAAAATACATACAAAGAAAAATATGAGGTAAAGGAGGAAAATATGAAAAAATGTTATTATATTCTCGATCTCTCGTTTTGAATCGCTCAATTGGGAATCGCTCACATGGGAATCGCCCAATTGGGAAATTGCTGATTTGGAAATTCACTCACATGGGAATATGTCACTTGGGAATCGCTCACATGATAATACCCCAGTAAAGAGTGCCTCTCATATAAGGTGAGCACTAATGCGATTTTTTAGTCCTGTGAAGACTGCCTTTCCAGCTATAGAAATTTGGCACAGGTGTAACCACAAAAATTTTTAAAAAATGTGTTTCTTATTTTGCAGTCGGAAGGACGATATCTGAATTTCATGGATGTTATTCGCATGGTTGTGTCAAATATATGACCTGTCAAAGTGAGCAGCTGATGCCCACATATATGCTGCTCAAGAGTGAACAGTTAGAAAAATTATAGACTTGTGTGACATGTGTTACACCGAAAATCTTCGAAGGTTATCATTAAACTAATATCAAACTACACAATGCAGACAAAAACCCTAACTGAGGACTTCACAGCCGATACCTTAACGTTTTCATTAAGAGGAAACTAGAAAGTATATTACAAGTTCCAAAACTTGTGATATTGCATAACTTTGCAGAAAAGGGAGACAGGATTTTCAGATGTTGGAACATTTGAGCAAAAACCAATGCTAATCACCGGACATCAGTTATAATTATTGATTAAGTAATTTCGGTTGTTTTTGTTTATTTTGCTTTTCGTATGTCCCCATTTCAGGGTGACTGGCCAAACTAGAACGTTTTTGAGAACTTTCCACAATAAATTGAGGTGAATATCCTTTCGACTTTGGTTCCAGCCGACAGCCTGTCAGAGCAGCTGTTTGGTATGAATTGAAGCAAGAAAGAGATAATGATAAAAACAAATAGAAAAACGAGAAAATGCAGGAAAGTATGATAAAATGAAAATACACTTCAATGTTATCATGATACCATCTCAAAAATAAATGTTCAATAGGGATAAGTCGTACTGTAGTAAAAGTTGTGAAAATATGTTTCTCCTACAAAATGTAACAAAAGTTGCAACAGAAGCTGGCACTGGTGTCAATTAAAAATCTAAAAACAAATTACATTTTCAAATATCACTATTTTTATTACTTTTACGAGTTGAACAGATTCACAGTGCTCACCACATCATTTGAGAGGTTTTCGATTGGCGATTATAGTTTCAATCATGGATTATGTGATTTTAATCATCTGCTATAGTTGTAATTTTCAACCAAAAATTTTAATCACTGATAATATTAAAATCAACCATTACGTGATTGGAGATTAAACATGATTTTCAAGTATTTTCATCAGTCAACAAGCTTACTGGCCTTAGAACTTCAACTAGCAGCTAACAGAAATATACACCTTTTCCAGGGTACGTTATGCACAAGCTAGTTCTTGATATGCTGCCCATGATACCTTGTTCTGCAATGGTTGCACTATCAAGATAAAATTGTCTTGGCCTTCTTCGACATTTTGACGTCTTTTTATCTTATTCCCTCACCAAAGAATTGAAAAACAGATGCAATCGAATACAAACAAGATCATAACTAACTAACTAGCCTTGTTACGGCAATTTTTTGTCACAAAAAAGTTTAGAACATTTTGTTGTTTAGATTTTAAGATTTAAAACATTATGAAAATCTTTTCCAAGGACAACAACATAGTGAGATTGAACATTTGTTCTGCTAACAATGACCAGGGATTTTCGTCCTGGATACCTGAAACCATAATAGCTCACAGTTGTAATGCATGCCTCCATGCGCATCATAAGTTTTTTATTCATCATAATAATAAGTATTCCAACCAAATAGGGATTATCTTACTTTCATAATCATGGGTAATTATGATTGAAAAATGTGGAATATACCGATCGACTTTTTCATAATAACATGGAATGAAAAGTCAATACCAGTAATTTTGATGGCTGTTCAAATATTTTTTCGTTTTCATAGCATATCCGGGTAGTGAAGAGAGTAGTTTGAACGATAATCCCGTACAAAAATTGACAGCTAATATGAACTGGAATCGTGTTTTTCTATTTTTCATGATTTTATTGCCAACTGCAATGATCACTAAAATTATAACCAAAAATCGTGGTTCAGAGTTGTGGAAGAGCCCGAGTGAAAAAAGGTAAAGTTTTCAAATTGAAATGTAATGCTTTTCCTTTCAGTTAAAAAATCAGAAAGGGTTCAAGACACTGTTCTGGTAAGATGGTCAGTTTTGGCCAACAATAGAATTGACTCTGAGGGCTCATTACTATACAATGCATATTTTAAATCATAATTTAGATATAAAATAAAATTAAGTATTCTAAACTGTATTACAAAGGATAGAAATTAATAATCTGGCAATTTACCAGCTTATCTGGCTTCGAAAATGCAGCATTCTAAAAACAAATCTTGGTGAATACGAAAAACAGGTTATGTTTTATATGAGGAATTCATCATATATATGTATTTCTTGGTCTCATTGTGGTGCTGTTCATTCTTTAAATTTTGCATAGATGTGATGACTTCTACAGTTACAACATCTCCTGGCCTTGAATTGAACAACCAGGAGTGAAAAAGAGAGCCATAAGCAGGACTTATATTTCTACAGTGTGAACCACTATTGTTGTATTTTAAAACAAGTCGGGCACTGATGAGTCACAAGCAGGATTGAGATTCCAGGGTTCGTCCTTAATGTACGTGTTTCCCACACCCACATTTACCTGATTAACTTAATTACTTGTACTTAAACCCGACACTAATAATACCACCAATTAAGGAAAAGATGAGTTTCCTTAATTGTCTCCCTTATTGCCTAAAACGGAAGGAGAGGAAATTTTCTACCTTTAATGTTATGCAATAAAAACAAACAAAAACTTATGTACAAAACGAAAGCAGGCGAGAAAAGTAAACAATCAACTCCCACGCACTGGGATGAGAAAAGAGGCTGCGTGGTGGGAGGCAACAAATAGGGAAATATGAAAGTGGCCAGCGGGGCGCACACTTAGTATATAAAACATATGATAATAATGAAAAAAGAATAATAATGGAGAGAGACCAGCGCACACGTACCAATGTGCACTACAGTAAGACGGCTGCTAATGGTCCACCTTGCTTGCTCCACTTGCCACCTGCCAGCCTCATACGTGCTTTGACAAAATAACCAAAATCGGCGGAAAACACACTACAACACTATAGGATTCCAATTGCTTACATAGATCCCTAAGGGTGACCATCTTCAGTGTTAAGTTTCCAAATCCAAGGTTTCTCAGGTCTGCCAACAAAAATGCTGCAGTGCAATTCATCATTGATCTAGCATCTGGCAGATCCACAACTCAGTGTCAACTTGACTTTCTTCCCTTTACAAACATGCCTGGGGTTCCTTGTGGTTCTTTTTCTTTAATCAATTATCTCAAACTCTAGGATAGATGTGGAAAGTCTCTGATAGCGGGTCCATATATTCAGCATTTATGGGCTTTCTTACCTTTTTTCCAATAGCTAATTTTTTCAAGAAATCTAAAAAGCAACAGAAGATACATACCAAATCAAAACAAAAAATACAAAAAGTTTACATTTGAGAAAAAAGATGAGACAAAACAGGAATAACAGGACGAGCCTTTTTGTCATTCACTTTTGCATAGATAGGATGATTGCTATGGTAAGAAAATCCTTGAAACCAACAGTCTCACATTGTTAAAAGCTATTGATGTACATTCCCCTCATTCGATTGAATTGAGTACGGGTATTAAACTGAGGACCATACATTTACTTATGGGTATTGAACGAAGACAGTGCAACAACAATCAGGCGTTGGTTCAATTTTGCCGCATGATATGTCATTAATGCAATGTATGATGGCAGAGAGAAATTACATATTGCCCACATTTTTTGCATTGAGAGTATAAATCAATCACTTATTTCGTACTTTATGCTCTTTTTCACATTCCAGATTTCAAAAAAATCAGCAAACGATGGAAAGTAATCACTGCGTTACACAGTGCTTCTCGGATACTGAAATTCCCGAACCTGTACGCAATTTTTTCTACGAAGTCTATCATGACGTTTTTAAAAGTGAAAATCCTACAAATATTCGACGAATTTTCAATGCCACCATGCTGAAAAAGTATTGTGGGTGAGTTTTATAATTCAATAATGTCTTGTGATTATAGTCTGGAAGTGAGTGGAATTCCACTTGCAAAGAATACTTAATATGGTTCTATATTGAGAATTGAATTACTCCAAAAACAAGTATCTCAATCATTGATCAAAATCCAGACCACACATTTGGAATCATACCTGGATTAGATACAAAAATCTGATATGATCTTGTTAATCAAGTCTACTTTACAAAAAAAAACTTTTGTCAGATACCATTCCCTTTTATAGTGGTTTTCTTTAATGCAATTTTCCTTGAAAGAGCTGAAGACGTGAGGAGCTGCATTGCATGTATGACCAAATTCTGTAATTTATTGTAGGGTGAAAAATTTATTCAGAGAAAAAAAGCTCACTGTATAAGTGAATTTGCCATCTTATACAGAATCATCAATAACACATGAGAAGCTGAAAATGTCAAAATTTAAAAAAATCTGATTTAGATGATTTTTTTCGTGGTATTGACAAAATAAACCAAATGAGGTAAGCATCACACATGTGAATAGAAGAATTTCCACTTGAAACTTTGAATATAAATTCATTAAATTTTATGGCAAAAAAATTTTAATTATTAAATTTTATAATAATTTTATGGCTTTCTATTACTGAGCTAAATTTAATTTAGTTCAAGATTCCTTTTTTGATTTAAGGAAAGAAATTCAATCATTACTCGTTTAATATTCCTATATTCAGATATGCTACTGAACATCGACAATGTGTGGAGAAGTGCAACAGTGGTCGATCTGATAAAATAGACAGCTTGGTAATATTGCAACTCAATTCGTATATTTGTAATGAAACTGGTAAGTCTAAGCCTTCAAATATTGTGGCACAGTTCTGTGAATCCTATGTAACTCAACCAGTGAAATTGCCTTATGGTACATCTTCAAACTTTGCAGACTTTATTCATCGTGCCCTATGCTACCGCAAAGTTTATGAACAGGATTTGGACGGATGTGAATCGAGCAACAAATGTTTTCGACATAAAATGGACATGATCAATTTGGTGAATCAAAATAGCAGTGTAATTCAAGTTTCCCCAAGTGAAGCTGCACGAGACTTGTTCAGTTATTTATGCCAGTAAGTTTCTGAAATGTCGATTTCAAAATTTGCCATAAGAGTCGTGAACAATTTTTATATTTGTGGAACTAGGTCCTGGACATTAACTGCTGGTCCCTGAGGTCAAATGAACCACTCAAAGTCAATAAGAGAAGAGATGCATGAGATAGCATGGAATTTTCGTTAATGCCAGTGCTTCCCTGCACATGTCTCAAAATTTGAATGAGTTATCATAGAAGGGTGAGAAGTCGAAGACTTAATCCTTACGACTACCAGAAAAACCTCACTAAAATTAGCTGGACTAGACTACGCACTTCAAAATTAGAATAAGATAATTTTTTAACCCAATATTCATCTACAAAGCTTGCCCCTTCAATGTACTTCCCCCAAAAATATAAAGTTTTCTTCATAATCAACTGAGCAGCCATTGTACAAATGAAATAATGATAAAACATTAAAAAGGTTGATGGAGATAATCGTGAAATTCACTGGCTAGTTGAGAAATCCACGTTCTACAGTAACCTGAGCTGCAATTCAGGTGAAGTATGATGGAACTTGTAGCTGCAGACATATGTTGATACTGAGACATAGTGTGTCACATTTCACACTACAACACTAATTCCACCCACTGGATTTAAATTGCTCTAAGTGATCATCCACCTTGGTGTGCCAAAACAGAAAAGACTATTTTATCCCTAACCAAGTCAAGTTACAATTAGCGGAGCCAGTGGCATCATAACCTGGCTGGTCACCTCATCTGTACGAAGATAATAAGACACACTAGCATCAGATGCCATACATATGAAAAGATGGGATAAAGTTATTAAGCAGCAGAAATTTCAACAATTAATGAACCCATAATGCTCTATCAGCGACAGCACAGTCTGAAGCATAGCTCCTCCTGTACCACTACACTAGAGCACGTAGCATAGGATACCATAAGGATGGGAGAATGAGAAAATTTGTTTCGGTTGGAAATGTGGTAAATGATGGATAACAAATGGAGGAGCCATTGGGAGTTAAGCATCCACAACAAAGCCAGATGATTGTTGATCTGATGGGTCAGTACAAATGAATTGATAATAAAATTTCAATAAAGACAGATGAGAATATTTGTAAAATTCACAGCCGAATTTTCAAAAGCATGTTCCAGAATAGTCCGGTGCAGCATAGTGGGACATTTTTTATCTGCTGGACATATCTTGAAACTGATACACAGTATGTCAAACTTCACTCTACAACGCACGATGGCAATGTGAATTATTTAACCTTGATATTTTTTGCACAATTATAGATACATCAAATGTGGGAATCAATGCCGTTCGAAAATACTTTCAGAACAATGCGGCAAAGAATCAAATGAAATTCTGCTCGAATTTTACCGCCTAGTTGTAGCTTCCATGAAACAAACAGTGGTGGAAGTGTATCATTTTTTCACTGGCAAAATACTAATTATTAATGATACTTGCAACAAGATTTGATATGCTTCTGATGAAAGAAGATAGTTGACTAGTAGAAAATATATTCTATAATCAATTAGCATATATCAATTTTATTTAGCAGTTCACAAAAATGTAGTGCACTGAAAATACTTTTGGTTTTGGTTTTTATACAATAGCTATCATTATTCATTTTAAATACTTTATCTTTGTTATCATTTTCTTTAGTCTAATTGAATAAAGTTTAAAAAGAAAGTTGTGTTCATCTCTTTCTTAAGAAAAAAAAGACGCACACAAACAACAATTCTACCAATTATTCTTAAAGTAATTTTTTGCCTGCAGTTATGCAACCAGAAATAGTCAAACACTTTCAGGAATGTAAAAAAATTGAAAAACTTAAAGGCGTAGTCGCGAGGTAGGCTTCACAATAATCAAGACTTCTTGTCTATAGTCTGTTTTTATGGTCTATTCCCAAGTGAGCGATTCTCAAGTGGGCAATTACCAACTGAGCGATTCCCATGTGAGCGATTCCCAATTGAGCGAATTCCCAATAGAACGAATTCCCAAGTGAGCGAATTACCAATTGAGCGATTCCCATGTGAGCGATTACCAATCGAGCGAATTCCCAAGTGAGCAAATTCCAAATTGGGCGATTCCAAACGAGCGTTCGAGAATGTAGTAACACTTTATTCATATTTTCTTTTTTTACCTAACATTTTTCTTTGTACGTATTTCTTTTTTTCTTTTATTTTCTGGGTGTATTGTTAATGTTTTCGTTCATGTGTGTTTTAACATTTTCATCTTTTGTCTACTTTTTTCCTTTTCCTTTTTCTCGATCTACTTTTTTCTTTTTTGCTCATGAAACAACACATTACAGGTTATCATTTTAAATAGCCGTAGTCTCATGTATAATTCTAGCACAGTTCGACGTGTTCGAGTCTTTTATCGTTATAAGTGTGAAAATCTTCATAAAACACATAAACGAAAGAATGCTGAAACAAACAAAACATCAAGAGAAAGGAAACGTCAACAAAAATGAAGACATTAAGAATAAACGAAAATAGGTGAAAAACCATCAAAAAAGAAACAGAACATGAAGACGGTGACAAGAAAGAAGAAGCAACATAGGGAAAGCACCAAGAAAAAAATAAAAAAATGTGAAAACAGGACAAAAAGAAAAAATCAGGAGAGATTGAGAGCAAAAAACTGAGGTGAAAAATAATGAAGAAAAATCACAAAAGATAACATTATGTAGAAAATAGAGCGTGCCGAATTGTATAAGAACTATACGGAAGACTATGCTTTTTAAAAATAAGAAATTGTAATTTGTTGTTTCATTAGCAAAAAAGAAAAAAGTAGATGAAAAGAGAAACGAAATTAAAAGGAAGCAGAGACAAAAGATGAAAACGTAAAAACATACATAAACGAAAACATTAACAATACACACAAAAAACAACGAAAAAAATACATAAGGTAAAGAGAAAACTTTGAAGAATGTGTTACTACACTCTCGATTGTTCGTTTGGAATCGCCCAATTGGGAATCGCTCAATTGGGAATTCGCACACTTGGGTATCGCTCACTTGAGAATCGCTCACTTGGAAGTCGCTCACATGGGAATACCCCGTTTTTTATAAAAGGCTTCCAAATAGAAAACTGACACAAATAACTATTGTCGTCAAAATTGTTTATATAGGGCTCTTGTTGTAAAATTTTTCACTCAAAAAATCGGTGAAGATTTTATCAGTATGCCCACAATTTTCCAGTCCTATACGATATATGGTTTATCAGAAAATTGTGGAAACCTGAAATAATAATTGCTTTCCACACTTTCATTATTTACAAGCATTTCACGCTATATATACAGCGATCAATCAGAGAAGGCCAGTAAAGAAGTTTATTGTACATACATGAATAATTTTTTAAGCTCTGAAATTTGGATCAAATTTTTAGAAAAAAACTTTGCAAGCTGTATGACGAGTCAGTGATCGCTTGGGGAAACATTTTGGGGCCCGATGATCCTGCTCGAAGAACGTTTTTTCGATTTTAAAAGATGAGCTTGCTTCTGGTAATGAATCGCAAACAAAATCTGTTAACATATTTTTGCGCGGTATTCTTCCCATTGTTTGTAATCAAACAATAAGCATTTTCACCAAACATATGTTTTCGAGTTTTTCAAAGCTAAGCTTTACGGTTCCTATGCCTGGTTTACGATTTGAATGCCGGAAAATAAATTTTTTAAGGTGACTATAGTAATTACATCAACAACTTTACTGTGCAAAAAATATGAACTAGATTTTGCATTTTAAGTCAAAAGCCTCCCGAGACTATGCCTTCAATAAAATATACAAAAAAATTGAAACATATATTTTGCACACGTCATTATCAACTGAATCCGAGTAGTTAAGGTCGTTGAACCTGCAACAAAAAATTATTTATTTGAATGTCACACATATTTCGTTCACAATGATTTCATTCTTTAATTTAGAGGCTACATTGAAATACCAGAGGGCAATTCCTCAGCATTCCTGAACCTTTGAGTCCTAAATCTTTGTAAAAGCTTTTACATTTTGTAGCACTTTGAGCAACTCTGTGCTCTCCAGTATTGTAAGATAGGTGATAACACGTTAGAGTAAACCCATAGTGTACAACATGTATATCGGATTACTGTATATAATTTTATTCGTGATGTATTTCCTCCAGTATGTCTGGTTTTTTGTCTTGTTGATGGCCTGAACATTTTTCCCAAGTATCCTATAAGTACTTTGTTTTTGAGCATTCCTACACCAAAATCCATTAGTAAATAGGAATCCTGGCATTATTATTTCACACATCCGCACCTGGTCCCATAAACCACTCAAGTCAATTAAAGATACACATTCCAAAGAGATACAGTATCCCTCCCAAAGTCGTAAAAACACCTGCCCGTGTAAGAAAATGCAAAAACCCGGACCCAGATGCAAGACTCAAGTGGAACACATGGAAAACAGTAAAGCACATGAAAAACTAAAAGCATGTACACGTGGCTAAGCATACGGTAAATTAAAGCATGTAGGCGTGGTTAAGCTAAGCATAAATTAAAGCCTGAAGGTGTGGTAATAAAAGCATACAGTAAACGGAAGCATATAAAGCGAAGCAATGATTGGTTAAAAAAGCAAAATGGAAGCAGACCTCCCATGGCGTAAAGGCGTGGTCCAAAGAAGCAGTATAAAAGAAGAAAAGCATAGTGAAATTAGTCAGTTGGTATTTTATTTGCGATTCATGTGTAGAAGCTTGACTCGTGTGATTGCATGAAACCAGAACCTTCATTATCGTCAATGCAAAGCATAAAGCCATCGGTGATGTTATTTTTTTAATTTAATTGTCCTTTACTGTATGTCATAGTATTTTGTCGTGTTATCGCCCTGGGGGCCTTGTGGACTGATTAGATTTGAACAAATAAAAGTATTAAAGAATCTAGGCTGAAAACCGACCCAATATCTCATTTGGGCGTTACAGTATTGCAAGTGTACAAAGCCAGCAATTGCCATGCTTAGATCTCTGCTTAGGTGAAGAGAAATCAGCTAGGCTATTGGCTTGTACACGTTTGATTATCCCAAGTCACTCATGAGAGTTTCCTATAATTAAAGACCAGTACAGTGCAGCAGTTCTCCTAGGAAACTAAATACACCTTCAGTCGCAGTGTAACCCAAGTTTGCTGAGACTCGAACTGGCATCGACTTGCAATCGGGAAGCAATCCGGGTTGTCTCAGCAACTTACAGCAGGTAACTATGTATGACACTAAAAACTCACAATAGTGTCACATTTTACGCCATGTCACGTGTATGACATGTTGATTTGGGAGAGCGCTGGGGAGGTTTGGGTATCTCATCAGGTAATACCGTGTTTTAGACGTCACATTGATGGTGAACCATATCAGATTGATCCTAGTACAGTGAGTAATAGGCTGTGACTCCTGATGGATACTGGCATTTTCCCCAGGCTTCCCTGGTTGGCGTTGGGGCCTAACCTGGCGAATGGTGGCTATAGAGAGGTCTATAGTTGGTTCTCTGGTGTTGTCCTTGGGGTCTTGCTGTAGGGTAATGGACAACGCTGCCAGGCTAGGTGCGACAATCCCCGAGTCCTACTCGGTGAGAGTGGGGACAGGGTCACCCGTAAAATGACCTAATTTGTGGGACCCGGTGATGAACCAGACAGCCCCTTTTTAGCCCGAACCTGAGAGGTGGAGGCCCTACTTATCTGTGGAAAACTTGGGAAACCGACTTAGGAAGGATTTCCCAACAAATACCCCACAAATAACAATAATCCCCTGAGAAGACTCACCTAGTCCGGTTTCTCAAGCGATTCGACGAAACGAGCGGCAAGTCCCTGGATACTTTTGGTCTTCTGGCACTGGAGCGGGGGGATGCGATCCACTCGAGTCCTAGCGGTGAGTGGCGGCGATTGGGAGGCGATTCTCCAACGTTTTCTTCACGAACCGGGGCGGTCGGACACCTGGCACTGATGGGCAGCGGGTACTGTAGGCGGGTAAGCGGCGGATGCGGTAACTGGGTATAAATTTATGCAAATTAGTTGGCTATAAGGCGGCGGACGCAGTGAAGGTGATTCAAATTTATTCAAATTAGGCAATAGGCGGCGGACGCTGACAACAAAATCGGACGCAGGGGTAAACCCAGGAATGAGCGGAAAACTAAAGAAACATGTCCTTTTGAGGACATGTTTGGCTACAGCTGCAGCTTGGGCGGAGTTTCTCGGCGTCCAAGCTAACTTCTGCAGCTAGACGCGATGCAGAAGATGCCTATGAGCACATAGACATTTTTCGTTCACATGCGTTTAGCACTGAGGCCGACTGCAGTGCCTATGCTAAGCATATGAACGTCTTTAGCTAAACTTCTTAGCTAGTCGTTTTTGCGTAACAAAAACGACGCTAATTTTTGGTGATAAGAGGTGCATGGAGTGCACCAAAAATAGCCATGTGCTCGTGGAGCACGACTGGCGGAAGTTTTTAGCTAAAGGGCCTACTGTAGCCCGCGTTCATAAAGAAATAAATATAACAAAACGAAACATAGAAATGCATGAAAAATATAAAAACGAACACAAAATGCATGTGTAAAAATTAAATAAACGAAAACATGAATGAGTAATAAACAAATTATGAAGAAAACAAAAATATTAACATGATTGGAATCACCTGACATTGGGGAATTGCGCGGCACGTGACACGACGGTCCTTCGAAAAAGGGCGTCCTCGTCCTTGCGGTGGTTAGTAGTGAGGTTTGTGCGGCGTGTCCGTGGTCGTAGGTCGTTCCAAGGTGCGACGGCGAGTGGTCAAGTAGGTCCGTTGGGTTGTTGGCCGATGGGGCCTTCTTTGATCGTAATTCGTTCGACAGTATGGTAACCGGACATTGTTGATGCGTGGAGTTGCAGACATTGAATATCCTGTGCGAAAGTCTAGAACACAGAAAAGAAAAAATTTCAGGGCGAGATGTAGGCTAGCGCAGAGGATGCGCCCAGTGAGGTACAGATTATTGGGTTATCGCAAGGGATGCACCCAGTGAGGTACAGATTATCGGGTTATCGCAGGGGATGCACCCAGTGAAGTGTAGGATATCGCGTGGGGATGCGCCTAAGACGTGACGCTTTGGTTGCTGCACATTCTCTTCTATCCACTAAAATCCAGCATGAATAAGAATGGATACTTCGTGAGAGGCACGGCGGTCCTTCGAAAAAGGACATCCTCGTCCGTAAGCGGGGACAATGAAGAGAATGCATCTTGAATTAAGGGTCAGGGACCTCTGCATCAAGATGTGGGTCAATCAAATTCGGTGTAAAGTCCCGGCTTATTGAAGGATACAACAAGGGTGCCGAATCCGTTGCCTGTGAAGTGGGAGGTGTATCCTCTGCTTCACTCGGTGGTTCAGGGGACACGTAAAGTCGAAGCTGGTTGACATGTACAGTGTCTTCCTGATCCGTCTCGAGACAAAGTGTGACATTGGGATATGCCACACTTGTTACAAGATAGGGCCCATCGTAGATGGGCAGCAATTTAGGAGTGAGTCCACATTTGCTGGAGGTGCGCAGTTTGAGCACCTGATCCCCTACCTTGTACGAGACATCATGTGCCCTCCAGTCGTAAGACCGTGCATAGGCCTCCTGTGCTTTCTCAATCCAACTCGGGATTAAGGTTAACGCATTCGTGAAATGACCTTTGACCTCCATATCATATGAGGAAACATTAATGATATGGGCCGGAGGGTTGAATGAGAGCGCAGCATCAACAGGGAGCATGGGTGTGTGACCGTACATGAGTTCAAAGGGCGAGTACCCTGTTGACTCATTCATGCTGATATTGACGGCAAACACAGCGTATGGTAGGTGTTCATCCCAATCAGTATGTCCGTGATGAACATACATACGTAGCCGTGTGGCTAGCGTCTGATTAGCTCTTTCCACCTCCCCATTGGTCATCGGATGATAGGCGGTAGAGTGGATTTTCTTTGTTGCGCAGATCGCAGTGATCTCAGTCATCAGTTTTGATGTGAAATCAGTGCCACGATCTGACTGAAGAATCTGCGGTGCCCTGTGCCGGCAGACAATTTGCGTTACAAACAGCCGGGCTATGGTGTGCGCAGTGATGTCCGGAGTAGCAAAAGCCTCGACCCATTTCGTAAAGTAGTCGATGAAGACTACGATGAAACGGTTGCCAGCTTCGCTAGTGGTCATTGGTCCCATACAGTCGACACCTACCCGATGAAACGGTCCCGTAATGGTGATGGGTTCAGGGTCGCAGTGGTTTTCTGTCGAGCGGGCTTATTCTGTTGGCAAAGATCACACTGGCCAGTGGTATCTGCGAGCAATGAGCCGCGCAGTACATTTAGCACCGAAGTGTCCAGCTAAGATGTCATCGTGATGAGCCCGGATAATGGTAGTAACCATGGATCTGGGTATGACGATCTTTTGGACTCGCCTGTCCATTTCTGAAGAACGTTATCCAACAGATGGTAGCCTCGCACATCATTCTGGTCGCCCAGGGGCTTAAGAGAGTGAATGATGTCGGCTAACTCCGGATCCTCCAGCTGAGCAGCGAAAAGGTCGGGGTGCTGCGCACCGACGGATATCTCGGCATAAGACTCTGATCGTACCGGGCGCTCCGCGCCAACAGTGATCGGTGCTGAATTACTTGAACGCGCCAGGTGCTGCACACCATCAGTCAAGGTCCTGGATCGCGCCAGGTGCTGCGCACCATCGGTGATCATCATAACGTGCCCCTCAGGTCTGTAGAGGGGAGTATCATCAATACTCTGACCGGTGAGGGAGTTAGGATCCGGCAGGCGTGATAATGCGTCAGCATTACCATTAGACTGACCTTTTCGCGGCCGAATTGTCAGTTTGAATTCGGCGAGCGCGAGTCCCCACCGAGCGATCCAAGCAGAGGGGTTAGGCTTCTCCAACACTGCTTTGACCGTGGTATGATCAGTCTGAATGACCACCTCGTGCTGGAAGAGGTATGGTCGAAAGTGCTTGACGAAATGGACAACAGCGAGAGTTTCCAGTTCTGTAATGGAATAGTTTTTCTCGGCCGCTGTTAACCCTCGACTGGCGTACGCGACAGGATGGTCGTATCCAAATTCGTCTAACTGGCTTAGAACCGCTCCTATCCCCGAAATACTTGCATCAGTTTGAAGGATAAAGGATTTCGAAAAGTCCGGATGGCGCAGGATAGGAGGGTTGGTCAGCAGGCGGCGGAGTTCGTGGAACGCCTCCTGCTGAGGTTTTGACCACTGGAAAGTGGTTTCCTTCCGTAAGAGCTTGGTGAGTGGCTCGCTGAGCCGGGCACAACCAGGGATGAAACGCCTGTAGTAAGACACGAGGCCTAGGAAGGACTTGATGTCTTTGGCGTTTTGTGGAATGGGTAGATTTTGGACGGCGGCCAGCTTGGCTTGGTCAGGTTCCAGGCCGCTCTGTGAGATGCGATAGCCTAGGTACTCTACCTCTGAGTGCGAGAATTTGCACTTGCTCAGTCTGAGCTTCATTCCACCCCGGCGAAGACGGGCGAACACATCTGCCAGGCGCTCAAGCATTTGGGTGTGAGAGTTCCTGAACACCAAAATGTCGTCGAGATAGGTCAGAACCGTGCGCCATTGGATTCCAGTAAGGAGGAGGTCCATAAGGCGTTGAAATGTCCCTGGCGCGTTGCACAAACCGAAAGACAAATAATTGAATTTGTAAAGTCCAATTGGCGTATTAAATGCCGTCTTTTCTTTATCCGCCTCGGCAATCGGGATTGACCAATAAGCGTTAGCCTGATCAAGGGTGGTGAAATACTTCATACCCTTGAGTGTGTCGAGGATGTCATCTATCCGTGGGAGAGGGTGGACATCCTTTTTCGTGACCTCGTTAAGACCACGAAAGTCAACACACATACGGTGAGAACCATTTTTCTTGCGCACCAGGACAGTATTAGTAGCCCACAGTGACGTGCTCGGCCGAATAATACCTTTCTCCTGGAGCGCCTTGACCTCCTGCATGATGAGATCCTTTTCCTTAGGTGAGGACCAGTAAGGGAAACGGCGGACTGGGCGGGCATCGCCCGTGCTGATTTCGTGCTGGACGAGATCAGTGGAACCTGTGTCCTTTTCATCAAGAGCATAAAGGTCGGTGTATGCAACCAGCAGATCGAGTAAGGCTGCCCAGTCCCGAGGGGAGATATCCGGTGAGATTACAGCATTGGCCTCGACCCACTGACGATCGAGGACGGTGTCTGAGTCGACCGGTGATCCCCGTGAGGGCTCACTATGCATTTGCACATGACCGATGGTCATGTGCGGGTAGAGAACCACTGAATGAGTATTCAGGTTAACTACTTGAAGTGGTATGTGACCGTTGGTCATGCTACTCACACTCCCAGCAAAATATACGTTTCTTTGAGATCCGGTGAGGTGCTTCGGAAAGAAGGCGACCTCAGGTATGTTCGTATAGATTGGTGGTACAGGTACAGAGAATCGTGTCAGGGAGCGAGGCTCCAAAATTACCAAGTCCTTCAGGGGCAAGGCGCCGCGGGCAGAAGGTGGGCTGTGGATGAGACCGTCACAGGGGATTCTACTTTCCTTGAACTGGAGGAAGGATTTCTCCCAGTTCAAGCTGACACAATTGAACCGGCCAAGGAAGTTTGTTCCTAGGACCAGTTCAGCTGAACAGTTCTCCTGGATTTGGACCTGAATCCGTTCAGAGACATCAGCCACTGTAACCATGATATAGGCTGCTCCTAGCAGTGGGATCAAGGACCCATTGGCTGCGATAGGACGAGCCCTGGTTGGTGAAAGTGTCAAGTTGGGCAGCTGGGCCGCTAACTTGTGGTCCAGGAGTGAGAAAACAGCTCCTGTGTCGACCAGTGCCTTTGCTTCTACCCAGTTGTTGAGGAGAACTTTGATATGGGGTGTCCGAATATCATTTGGGTAAAAAGCAGAGACCACATGACCGGAATCAGGTGTGGTGGCACCACTAGTGTGTTTGGTCTTACTGGACCGCTTTGGAATCGGCAGTCCCGTACGACGTAGTAGACCTACTAGAGCATATCCGATGGAGGGTTCCGGGTCATTCAGAAGGGTGGACTCATCCTGTACCGTGAGTACGTGGTCTGAGTGGTCCCTTGGGCTCTGAGTAGCTCCTAGTGATTCAATCTCAGTGTCTGATAGCGGTGGCGCAGTTGGCATGGGTGATGCCGGAGCATCTGAATCACTTGGCTCACAGTATCGGCCTTTCTCTAGCGTAACTGGAGAGTTTCCAGGCGGAGGTCGAGGGCAACCTGACCCGTGCAAGGTCGACAAATGACGACTTGCCCGTCTGGAAGAAGCCCGGGATCCCCTGGTTGACCCACGTGATGAGGCAACTGAGGAGGCCGGTGAGTGTGGCCGAGAGATGGACGAAGCCCTGGACCGCGATCGTGATCCCGACCTGTGTGAGCTTCTTGAGAGAGCACGGGTGTTCTCCCACCAGGGGTCAATCTGGTCAATCTCTGGCGTGGTCAGCAGGAGGGGTAATTCTACCGCGTCCAGCCGACAAACATTACGTTGGTAGTCAAACATAATGTTCTTGAACTGTTCTAAGAAGTCCAGTCCGAGTATAAGGTCAACAGGTGCCCAGAAGGGAGATGTAGTCTTGCACACATGGAGATGTATATCGATCCATGTGTTCAGCTGGTGGTTTCCGGGCAACATGATTTCATATGGTCCCGAAAGGATGGTATGAAGGGCTTTACCATTGATGCTCATCAATGGGTTAAAGTCGTGATGTTACTGGAACGCCATGACCACCTTCCGACTTTCTTTAGCCAGGGCCTTATGAAGACGTTGGCTAATGATAGTGCGGGGGCAACCCGTATCAAGGAAAGCAGGAGTTTCCTTGGCATCCAGCAGCACGACGAAGCAGGGTGTGATTTGGTCAAGCTGGGAAGGCACATCGTTTTGCACGTAGTGAAAACCGATCCAGCCTTAGACTTTGCGGTAAAGACCCAACGGGGAGAAACGGCGAACAAACCGGACCTGTTTGTTCCGCAGATGGTAGCTGAGATAATAAGATACACCAAGATAGGCAAGGTATCCGACACCGATCAGCACCATCAGGGTAATTAGGCTGTTAAAGATCAACTGGACCGGCCCACTCAGGACAGCATGCAAGCCCTGGGCGAGGGTGTGTTGTTGACCCGTAATAACATGGTTTGCTGCCAGACCGACACCTTCCAGAGAGGCCTTGATGTCGGTTCCTACCCCTGCAAAGGCCTGGTAGATGGCCTCTGGTTGCAGGGATAGACCAGCGGTAAAGTTTACCAACCGGTTGAGTACCGCTTCAATTTGCTCAGTCTTGTAAACGTACTGTTTAAAGAAGGCAAAGTTTGAAGGGGTCATCGCCAACTGGTCATGGAAGAGCGCCGCTGCCTCAAAGTGAGTGATATTGAAATGCTGCTTCCAGAAGAGTTCCAGTGGGATGTGGCTCACATGGACCGCGCCAGACTCAGTAAACCAGCCCGAGCGATTTCGGAAAATCCCTGTAAAGTGGTGATGACACGGCACGATTGGGCTAGATTTAATGAGATCTGGACCACCGGGGGTGGCGAAGTAGATGGTGCCGCCGACCTGTACAGGTAAGTATATGTAGCAAATGTTTCCCACCCGGTAAGAGTGGTAAACGTAGGTGGGGTTGACCTTCTGACACAGCCATATTTTCAGTGCATCGCCTGTGAATACCGCCATCAGGTCATTCCTCTGGAGGAATGCCCGGGCACCCAAGGTAGGGTCGAAGCGAAGCAACTGCCAAGTCAGATCAAGATAGCATTGAGCATGAGAGCAGAGCTCAAGCCACGTGAACCGGAAACTGTTAATTTCCGACTCCTTGATCTGCTGAGCCAGGTAGTTCAGTTTGGCATTGACAGGATCGGGACGGGTGTCCTTTGCCATTCTGAACAAGTTTTGGGTCAAATTGTATCTCCCATGGATGCGAAGGAGAAGACCCTGATCCGTCCGGACTGTGGTGGAACGTAGTTCTGGGCACAGTTGGAAGACGCGGGAGTTTCCCGGGATCTTAAGGGCAACCTGTAGATCATCGATGATGACGTGGTTCCCTGACATGGAGGCAGTGTAATTTCCCTTGGGGTGATAATGACACCGCGCCATGAAGTTTTGTGCAGGCCAGACAATGACCCCGTCGAGAGTAGTGCACTGACGTGCAGTGGGACTGCATCCACCTACATCGCCTAAGGTGCTTAGGGCCGTAGTGCCATCCCACGAAGCGACTTGTCCCTCCTCGATGAAGAGGTTAGTCACTGTCTTGCAGACGTCGCTGCAGCACCATTCGTACATCACTTCCAATGTTTGGTTTGTGCTATAGAAGCCAGGGCGAATGCCGACAAGTTTTTGTGAGCCAAACATCTTAGTGTGATGTGCTAGTGTGCAAGCCGCAGGCGCTAGGTGCTGAGTGGTAATGACGTCTGCAGTAATGCCCCTAGAGCCGAAGAAACCAGTGTTGGTGCAGACTTTGCGGGTGCGCAATGTGCATTTCCACCCTGTGGTTGTAATCAGGTCTGAGCTAGGGACATACACCGTAACGTTCATGCGCCGCGGGCTCCATGAAGATTGCGGTGAAGGCCATGTGTTCGACGACGGGCGACTTGGTCGCAGCAGTCGGAGATGTCTCTTGGGCTGATGCCGGCGATTTGGTTTGGGATGTTGCCGACAATGTATTTTGGGCTGGTGCCGACAGTGTACTTTGGGCTGGTGCCGACGTTGTGGTTTGGGCTGTTGCCGGCGGTGTAGGATCATTTGCGGGTTCCTTGGCCGGGGGTGAGGAAGCAGTAATGTCCATTTTTGTTGGCGATGTAGCGGCAACAGGTTGCGCTGCTGTCGGTGATGTAGCGGCGACAGCACGCAGGAGGATCCGACTGGCCTGTTCGACTGCTCGGCGGACGGCATCGACCGAAGGCGAGGACGGCTCCCCATCCAATAAGAACTTCTCGACGGGCGAGATTGTGATAGTCCCATTGGCAATGAACTCGAGTGCCCGTCGGGCGATGTCGGGTCGTAAGAGTCGCATTGATACAGGTGCCGCGAGCACCATGTCGGCGGCCGTGAGCGCTTCAACATGCGATGGCTCGTTGAGCAGAGTCCACGGCAAATGCGGGTATTTCTTGGCCAGGTCAACTGACCAGATGGCCAACATCGCGTCTTGGACGGGCGATGGCGCTGTGAACAAGAAATCAATAGAGTCGTAGACTGAGATAGATTTCCGGTTCCTACTCTAGGATCACCCGAAGAACAAGGTAGTATACCTGACAAATTCATGGGCTCGACCTGGTTGAGGACTTCCATAGCCGAATCCGTGGGGATCAAAGGCAGTGGTCCTGGAGGGACGATGCCGGCCGGTGGCGCCGAAGACGTCATATTTGCGGCTGGAGTTGGCTTGGCAGTCGTGGTTTTGGGGATGCAATACGATGCGAGGATTTTAGCGTGGCCAACAAACTGCGGTGTCGTCGAGGGGTCCAGGGTGACCGGCATTGCATACCTTGGTGGTGGTGGCGGCAGCGGTATGTCCGATACATTTATCGGTACGGGTACCTGAGCTGCTTGGACCACTGAAAATCCAATACTGATTACGCAGACAGGATAACACTGTTGTGAAGGATCTGTCAGGTGTTCAGCAAGTGCCTCATCATCCAGATCAAGGGGATCTGGATGAGGAGGGCCATCGGTTGCCCCAACGGCATTGTTGCGGCGTATGGGCTGCCGATATTGGTTCCCCATCCCGTTAGGAGGGTGATAACCATTTCTCTGATGATACACATTTGTCCCTTGGGAAGAATAACCAGTATTTTGGTAGTCATTCTCACCCGTGTTTGCCGGATTGCGCTGCGGACAGGCAGTTGATCGGTGCACTCGCACTTGACGACAATGAGGGCATGGCCTATCACATCGGTCTGTGGGGTGAGCATGTGTATGGCAAAAATAACAGCGACCACCGTTAGCGGTGTTGTTACCGGGAGCGGCACCGGTGGGACGCTGGGCCCGGCAGTCGGCGTCGCTATGTGTACACAGTCCGTGGAAGGAGCACGTTTGAAGGTGTGCTCCCGACGAGCGTCGCCCGGCGGACTGATTTGGTGTGGACGGCTGTGGAGGTGGCGTCTGTTGGATTGGCGCTGGTGCACGTTGCTGGGCCCTAAGCTTCGCTACGTGGGCCCTTAGCCTGGCCATTTCCTGTTTCAAGCGGCGAACCTCATCGGTGGAGGATGATGACGTTTGAGCGTTGCTCTGACGACCGTTTGCCCTTCTGTTAGGCATATCGGGATTATATCCGGCGTGTTTAGGTTCTGAAGAGAAAACGGCATTAGATGGTGCAGTGTACCGGATCTCGTCCCGAAAGATTTGGGATTCTGCGTAACAGGCTGCCTTGAGTGTCTCTTCAAGAGTCCTAAACTCCCTAAACTTGATACTATCTCGGAGGACCGGTTTCAATCCTCGCAGAAAGATAGGTTTGATGATAGAATCTCTGACATCCGTCGCAAGATCTGGATACGCTACCCTGGATAGTCTCTTGAGGTGCTCAAGGTAGACTATCGCGGACTCTGTCCGCTTCTGCAGGCAATCTTGGATCAGCTGCTGATGCAGATCAGAGTCGCGCCCTACCGGAAAATCTCTCCGTAGAAAAGCTGTAAACTCTTCGTAGCGGGTAGTTATTGGAGTGCTGCTACTAAAGTCCGGGTAGGAGGCAAGAGCAGGACCCGTAAAGCATGACTCCAGAAAGGCGATTTTATAAGCATGATCCGTTTGGCTTACACCCTGGAGTGTAAAGAAATGAGTAAGATGCGACATAAAATCTGTGATAGACTCACCAAAAGCACCGGAGAAGGTTGGAGGGGCCATAAAGCTGGACACGGGAGGGTGCCTCCGACCATTCATGGCCTCTAACTTTTGGTTGAGGGGTCCAAGAGCATTCTCAAATGCTGCCTGGACCTTGTTCTCGATCTGTGAAGGGAGATCAGCTTCCGACTTCATGTCCGAGGGTTTGTTTTCCCGTAAGGTGGTTAGAACAGACATCCTTGCCCGTGAAGCAATTAAGTCAAATTGAATAGAGAGCGGCTCACTGGTCTGTACAGGCTGGGTACTGAGACGGCAGGAACGACGAGGTGTCTCTATTGTGTAAAGTGAAAGTGAGTACTACTTTTGAATTCGCGGCGAAAGAGCGCGTGAATTCGAAAAAAAACGCGTGCGCGACAGCGTTTGTGACGTAAACTTGATTTAGCTTAAGACTAGCAACCACGAAAAGGGAGCTAGAATGGAATAGGATTGTAAGATGCAAGATCAGAGTACACCAGGGTGACGCAGAAGGGAATTTATCTGGTCGCCCGTGATGGATAGAGGCATGGCCTGAGCCATGGGGGAATTGATCCCGACCAAAAGGATGTAGAGTTGGGGCCTGGACCCGGCAATTAGAATAGCCAAAAAGGACAGAAGAATAGATATAAGAGGAGAGAAAAGGCGGTTTTTCCTGCCGAGAAATAAGATGAGGGATGAACCCGCTCAGGAGGGATTTTTCCTGGAGGTTCGACTGTTTGTACTAGTTTACAAACCTTGGGGCGAGGCGGACTCGTAGCCGGCAAGATCCTACTCACCAGGAGTAGCGCATAAAGTGGCATAAGGGTGGACAACTGAAAGTAAACTTAGGGAGCAATAAATAGGGACAAAACTAACTTACAAACCCAGTTACGCAAAGGGGGCCGTGCAGTCAGGCAACGGGCCTCACTGGCCAGGAGCGATTGCGATCTCTGTACAGTGTGATGGACTATACAGAGCTTCCGTGCTGGACGACATTCGCAAGTAACCTACAGCCGTGTCCGAAACGGGAGCCCGCATTCCAAACAGAACGAACATTCTCCAGGAGTATTATATACAGCTGGTGGCCGGGTTGCCGATCACTGAGATGAAATGAGGCTTGCAGGTCACACAGTGGAAGAGAAAGAGAGCACGGGTACCAAGGGTGCTATTCTGACACACTCAGTCAGTTAAAATGAATATACTCTGGATGTTTTGAGGGCGCACCCGAAAACATCTAAGGGATCACGGGTACAAGGTGTCCCTAGGTGAATATTGAGTGTAAATAACTGAGGCGGATGCAGTTATGTATCGAGGCGTACTCAATACCTTCGCTGAGGCGGACTCAACGGTGCCTATTACAGTACATGACTAACAGGGGGTGGACCGCGGAGGTGGACTCTGGGTCAGTGGCGACTCTAGCGCGGGCATCGTTAAGCCAGTTAACGAAGGCGTTCAAGTGAATAAAGTATGACAGGGGGTCCTATACACTCTAGGCCCAACCGGAGGCTGTGCCGCGGTCCCTCGGGAACCACTACGGTGGGGACACTAAAGAAGATCTATGTATGACAGCTCGATGAGATGAAAGAGAAAGAGTGAATTTAGATAAGAATTTTACAAGAAGGCTGCTGAACGCTTGCAGACGTCAGACACAGGCAGTACCGACTGCAAATGCCTGCTGTCTACACGAGTCAAACAACCAACCCAGCTGAGGCCAAGTGTAACTGGTTCAAACCTGCAGTTAAAGCTTGAAGGCAGTCACGTGCTGATCAATAGTGCCGCTACCCGGGCGGACAACCTGATCAGTACGCCGACTAGAGAGCATCTCAGGTAGTGTATGTATGTGGACTGATGTTTCCCAGGCATCAGTCCCAGACACACAATAACCCTTGGACAAGAGCAGTAGGTGATAGGACCATGCGCCAGCGACCACCTACAACTCAAGTGGAACACTCATAGGACCGACAGTAACCTGGTGCTGACGTCAAAAGGTAGGGGTATGAACCAACACATGACCTTGGTGCTGACTGCAGGTGCCTAGGATAAGAGTATTCAAATATCATGTCGCAGTTGCAGACGCCAGGGGTGAGTGCCTAAGGCCAGCAAAACCCCTGCAGCAGCACGTGATGTTACCGTTGCAGACGTCAGAAATAGGATCATGTAACCTCAATTCCTGCTGCGAGAACATGATACATTGTCATTGCTGACGTCAGCAATAGGGCCCTGAAGCCAACTATCCGTATACAGCAACACGTGATGGTGCCGTTGCTGATGTCAAAAAGGTGGAACTGAGGGTCTGATACCTTAAGTCAATGACATGAGATGCAGTTGTTGCAGACGTCAGATGTGGCACCCGTAAGACCTGCCCATCTTCAAATAGTGACACGTTGCATCACCATTGCTGACGTCACAGATGGGGTGCAGTGAACCAGCCGAACCTGTTGCAACAACGTAAGCTTCAGCTGTTGCAGACGTCAGGAGTCAGTACTGCAGGAGTAGTAAATTAAAACAGCAACACGTAATGTCACCGTTGCTGACGTCAGGAGTAGAACCCGGAGGGCTACCCACCCCTTAAAGCAACAGCAAGTGAAGCGGCTGTTGCAGACGTCAGTGGTTGCATCCGTGAGGCTGAACCACACAACAACAACAACCCATAACGTTGTTGTTGCTGACGTCAAAGAGCATGACCGGTAAAGTCTATGGTCTAGATGCAACAACCCGAGAATAGAAGAAAACAGACCTTACAGTAAGTAGAAATGAGAAAGATAGAGAAACTTACGTAAGGGTGTCATACTGTAGCGGTGGCATCAGAAAACAGAATTTTTTTTTTTTTTTTGACACCGCTCAGATGACCGAGAAAGAGAAATGGAGAGAAAAATAACCAAAACGGGGAATAGGAGATTTGGACATATGCGTGTTAAATGTGTAAACAGTAGGTGTGACAATTTTGGGGCTGGAAAAGTGAGCAATTCTGACAGTTTCCGCCGAAATACAAAAATACTGTACACAGTTAACAGATCGCAGCCACATATGACGTCCAGAATCATACGTGGAGGGTGTACGGTATCATGGGGTCATGGACCACCGACAGTCAGGAGAGGCCGTCAACCCCTACAGCTGCGATACCAGTACCGGCGTATGGGTATACTGTAGTTACAGTACGGGAATGAACACAGGCGTACTGTAACGACACCCACCCTGAGGGTTACAGTATACCACCCAAAAGAAGAGAGGGGGGGAAAATAAAGGGGAAAGAGACAGATAAGGTAGTTTACAACACAGGTTAAGGATGCAGAATATACAGGATTAATCAGAGGAGAAATACAGAATACTCGATATATAACTCAACTCTGGGACAAATAACTCGACTCTGGGGAATTTATTACTCATAGTGGTACTACACACGCATGAGATAATTATTTACACATATAGATCATATTTAGATCACTCGTAAGGGCGATTTTCGTCTTACAGTAATTAAACTCGATTTTAAGGGATAAATTCCCTACCTACAGTAATAACTCTCGGTGGCACGGGAAAGATTTCCGCCTTACAGTAATAACACTCTATTGGAGGGGAAGTTTCCGACCTACAGTAATGGTAATCCAAAATAAGGGGCATTCCCGACCCATTAGGCAGTAAACCCGAATTTGGGGGGTCTCCGACTTATTGGATGGCTAGTACCCGATTTTAAGGGGGCTTGTCCGACTTAAAATGGGAATTGACCCGACCTGGGGGTAGTTCCGACCCAAGGGTGAAATTTTTGCACTTAAGGGCGAGTGCCAGACTTAAGGTCGATTTTCCAGCCTTGCCATGTCACATTTTACGCCATGTCACGTGTATGACATGTTGATTTGGGAGAGCGCTGGGGAGGTTTGGGTATCTCATCAGGTAATACCGTGTTTTAGACGTCACATTGATGGTGAACCATATCAGATTGATCCTAGTACAGTGGAGTAATAGGCTGTGACTCCTGATGGACACTGGCATTTTCCCCCCAGGCTTCCCTGGTTGGCGTTGGGGCCTAACCTGGCGAATGGTGGCTATAGAGAGGTCTATAGTTGGTTCTCTGGTGTTGTCCTTGAGGTCTTGGCTGTAGGGTAATGGACAACGCTGCCAGGCTAGGTGCGACAATCCCCGAGTCCTACTCAGTGAGAGTGGGGGACAGGGTCACCCGTAAAATGACCTAATTTGTGGGACCCGGTGATGAACCAGACAGCCCCTTTTTAGCCCGAACCTGGGAGGTGGGAGGCCCTACTTATCAGTGGAAAACTTGGGAAACCGACTTAGGAAGGATTTCCCAACAAATACCCCCCACAAATAACAATAATCCCCTGAGAAGACTCACCTAGTCCGGTTTCTCAAGCGATTCGACGAAACGGGTGGCAAGTCCCTGGATACTTTCGGTCTTCTGGCACTGGGGCAGGGGGGATGCGATCCGCACGAGTCCTAGCCACGAGTGGCGGTGATTGGGGAGGCGATTCTCCAACGTTTTCTTCAACGAACCGGGGGCGGTCCGACACCTGGCACTGATTGGCAGCGTGTACTGTAGGCGGGTAAGCGGCGGACGCGGTAACCGGGGTATAAATTTATGCAAATTAGTTGGCTATAAGGCGGCGGACGCAGTGAAGGTGATTCAAATTTATTCAAATTAGGCAATAGGCGGCGGACGCTGACAACAAAATCGGACGCAGGGGGGTAAACCCAGGAATGAGCGAAAAAACTAAAGAAACATGTCCCTTTTAAGGACATGTTTGGCTACAGCTGCAGCTTGGGCAGAGTTTCTCGGCGTCCAAGCTAACTTCTGCAGCTAGACGCGATGCAGAAGATGCCTATGAGCACATAGACATTTTTCGTTCACATGCGTTTAGCACTGAGGCCGACTGCAGTGCCTATGCTAAGCATATTGTCACGTGCCGCTCAATTCCCCAAACGTCACGTGATTCCGATCATGCCGACATTTTGTTATTTTTTCATGTTTCGTTTATTACTTATTCATGCTTTCGTTTATTTCATTTGAACACATGCATTTTGTGTTTGTTTTTATATTTTCATGCATTTTCTATGTTTCGTTTTGTTGTTTTTGTTTCTTTATGAACGCGGGGCTACAGTAGGCCCTTTAGCAAAAAACTTCCCGCCAGTCGTGCTCCACGAGCACATGGCTATTTTTGGTGCATTCATGCACCTCTTATCATCAAAAATTAGCGTCGTTTTTGTTACGCAAAAACGACTAGCTAAGAAGTTTAGCTAAAGACGTTCATATGCTTAGCATAGGCACTGCAGTCGGCCTCAGTGCTAAACGCATGTGAACGAAAAATGTCTATGTGCTCATAGGCATCTTCTGCATCGCGTCTAGCTGCAGAAGTTAGCTTGGACCCTGAGAAACTCCGCCCAAGCTGCAGCTGTAGCCAAACGTGTCCTTAAAAGGACATGTTTCTTTAGTTCTTTGCTCATTCTTGGGTTCACCAAGCTTTCGTACCGGTTGTAACTCCGCGTCCCGCCGCCTTCGTTATAAATTTGCATAATTTTATATACACCTGTGCGTCCGCGGCCTTATTGCCAATATATTTGCATAAATTTAGCCTTGTTCACTGCGTCCGCCACTTACCGCCTACAGTACCCGCTGCTCACCAGTGCCAGGTGTCCGACCGCCCCCGGTTTCGTGAAGAAAACGTTGGAGACTCGCCTCCCGCTTGCCGCCGCTCGTGGCTAGGACTCGTGTGGATCGCATCCCCCCACTCCTGTGCCAGAAGACCGAAAGTATCCCGGGACTTGCCGCCTGATTCGTCGAATCGCTTGTGAAACAGGACTAGGTGAGTCTTCTCAGGGGATTATTGTTATTTGTGGGGTATTTGTTGGGAAATCCTTCCTAAGTCGGTTTCCCAAGTTTACCACAGATAAGTAGGGGCTCCACCTCTCAGGGTTCGGGCTAAAAGGGGCTGTCTGGTTCATCACCGGGTCCCCACAAATTAGGTCATTTTACGGGTGACCCTGTCCCCACTCTCACTGAGTAGGACTCGGGGATTGTCGCACCCTAGCCTGGCAGTGTTGTCCATTACCCTACAGCAAGACCCCAAGGACAACACCAGACAGCCAACTATAGACCTCTCTATAGCCACCATACGCCAGGTTAGGCCCCAACACCAATCAGGGAAGCCTGGGGAAAATGCCAGTATCCATCAGGAGTCACAGCCCTATTACTCACTGTAATAGGATCAATCTGATATGGTTCACCATTAATGTGACGTCTAAAACACGGTATTACCCAAACCTCCCCAGCTCTCCCAAATCCGCGGGTCATCCACGATCCAGGCGCAAAAAATGTGACAATATGAACGTCTT